>CAMOHE010052625.1:0-10984 GCA_946598075.1 Artocarpus hirsutus | reverse complement strand
GAGGATAAAAAAGCATGGTAAAGTTTAGGTAAATCTCTAAACTTTGTTCTTGAAAGTTTATGTTATAAACATGTATGCCAAGTGTTTGATGAAATGTTTTAGGCTATGGCATGTAAGATGGACATTATGGCATGATTGTTTTATATTTTATATTGATGGTGATGATGATAGAAAGAGAGAAAGTAAGGGTTTTGTAATTAAAAATAAAAAAATTGTTAAACTTTGTATTTTAAACAAAGTTTAACTAGTTTTTGAAAGGATGGGATTTTAAGGGCATAAAGGCCAATTTATTTTCTAAACATAGTATATGATCTGCCCAAACAATGAGGGAAACAACTTTTGTGAACAAAATTTTGTAAAATTTCAAAAGGACTAAATTGTAAAGTTTTGTAAAAACTTAACAGATTTAAAAATCAGCCAAAAATTCCACTATAACATTAGAACTCATCGAAATTGTTAACGCAGCATGGACAGTTTGTCAAAATTCTGTCTGGTTAAGGAGTTACCAATTTTACAAGATTTTAAGCATAAAATTTCATAAAATGAAAACGTTATGAAATGTTTTGAATTTAACCATGGAACTTTTGAAATTTTTATTCCCTGTGAAAAACTGAATGTTTTGGAATAAAGTGGTCGTTTATGATCTTGGGGGCAAAAATGTAAAGATTTTTGTATTTTAGGCCAAAACCGTAAAATTGTGTGAAACTAGGTTTTCACCAAGGATCATTAGGTTCTTGCATTTCTGTGGGCAGTGAGTAACCACAAGGTTTATGTTTTTTAAAGATTAAGAGTTTACTTAAGTAAAGAATGAAAGAAAAACATTAAGGGTAAGAATGTCAAGATTTTCGTATTATAGATCAAAACTGTAAAGTTTTGACAAAACATATTTAATTGAAAGGAAAACCATTGTTTTTGTTTTTCGTAATATTATGAGACATAAAGAAATGAAAGTTACATTTCAAAATAGAAAACAAACATAAAACGCCCGAAGTTGAAAAACGCCACTTAGTAGGAATTTTTCCTGCAGGAATTTTTTCATAACATGTAAGAAATGAGAGGATAAGTTAAGCAAAAAGCTTAACAAGTTGTGAAATTGACAAAAAAACCCATCAAGGGTAAAATTGTTATTTTTAAGAAAACGGCTAAAATAGAGCCAAACACTCCAAATTAGCAATATGCTCTTAGACAAAAAATGTTTCGTAACATGTTAAGTAATAAAACTGTCGAGTGAGATAGGAGATTTAACTAAGGGATGTTTAAGTTAATTTAAAAGAAAGGTAATATGGTGGGTTACAAAGTCAAGTAAAGAAAAAGAAAATTTGATGGGTTACAACGTTAAGTACAAAGAATGATAACTCGATGGGTTACGGAGTTAAGTAAAGAGAAGGTAACCCTAGTGGGTTACAAAGCTAAGTAGAAGAAAGGTAAACCAATGGGATACAAAGTAAAAGAAAGTAAACTAATAGGATACAAGTCATGTAAAAAGGAATGAATATTTAATGATTAAGTTCTGTTATCAATCGAGTAGATTGGTAATATAAAAAATTAACTAATAAGTCGGATGTCATATGATCAGGACACAAAAGCTGACTAATAAAAGGAAAAGAAAAAAGAATGAAATGAGAATGCTAGAGTATTATCCAAGTAAGATCAAACCTCACCTACAGCTTGAAGTAAATAAGATTCAAATACTTATATATATGTTTGCAAATGTGTTTGGAAATGTTATACAATTTGTTTTTAAAGTATGTTTTCACTTGTTATGTATAAAGTTTTAAAGATTAAGTAAAAGTATGTAATATATTTGCAATTACTATGTTTAAAGTATGTTTGCATGTGAAATGCATAATGTTTTAAAGAGTACAAAGTTATGATTTGTACATGTGTTTGCATATGATGTGTTAGCATTTAATATGCTCACTAAAATTAAAAAGAAGGTAAAAAAAAGATAAAAAGAAAGTGTCATACCAGCTTCATTGATGTGAGGTATACAAGTAAAGGTAAAGTTACGACCTTCGTGTTTGACGGTCTTAAGTTTTTCACAAGGGAAATATCATGTTTATGGTCTCATGATTAATGATGTTGGTACGTACACTTGGGCCTATATTTCAAGAAGTTAAGAATGATAATAATAAAAAGTTCGTAAATGAATGATCATAAATGAGAATAAATGGAATCATACATTTTGATTTTGCTTGTATTCTTTGTTATGAAATGTTTATATGTTATGAAATACATTCTGAGAAATGTTTTATGTTAGAAGTTTATGAAAAGCATTTTATGTTTACAAGAAAAGGTTTATGAAAGACTTTAAGAAAAACGTTTAAGAAATGTTTTATGAAAAAATGTTTTAAGAGAAAGGCTTTTATAAGAAAAGCATGTTTTAATGATTTTTGAGATTATGTTTGGACTTCTTAAGCAAAACATATTGAAAGTTTTTTTATGCTGTAGGTAGTCTTATAGGTGACCAGTAGGACATGTTTGAAGAGCTCAGTGCTGCGGAGGACAGATACGAAGATTTAGGTATCAATACCACTACAGTATGTTTTCGCTGCACAAAGAAAATGTTTTTTCATTATTTGATATAGTGTTTTTAAAGTTTTAAGAAATGTTTTCAAAGTTTTAAGATATATTTTACGAGATGTTTTATATAATTATAAAGTTAAGTTTTAAGCTATGATTCAGTTAATGTTTCTTATTAAGTTTTGAAAAATGGTTTGAAATGGTTTTAAAGTTAAGTGTTGAGCAATGCCTCAACTTAAGTTGCAACTGAAGTCGTAATAACTTTTAAGTATGTTAAAAGGAAACGAAAAGAAAAAAATTTTATTTAGGTATTTTTCTTACTAAGTAAGTAAGATTAATGTTTAAGAAATGATATCTAAAAAAGTTAAGTGACGACTTAAAAAGGCAAGACGTCACATCAAGAAAGCATTTTTGCCTTATCGCTACTACATTGAAGATCGGTCAGAGTGTTCCGACGTTATAGTGTTAGAATTATGGCCTATATGATTAACTAAAGGCCTAATGAATTTATTAGATTTATTTATTTATTTACTTAGTTTAATAATTATTTAAATGCTAAAATCCTATTGGCTATGAGGGGATATAACTGTTATCAAATGATGTGTCTACATCTGAAAGGATGTGTGCTTTGATAGAAAGGCATCTATTAAGGGTCTATAAATAAGAGTGTGATGCTCTTAAATTCTCACATATAAATTTAGCCAATAATAACATGTTTGCATTGCAATTACAATTATTACTAAGATTTCTAATTTTTTTTATTAATTTCTTTTTGAGTTGTTTAGTGTAGTGTGAAGGCTTAGTTTCCTCGTTGGAAGAAGCTTGATGTGCTAGAGTAATAGAAATGTTGTAATTTTATTCACTCATTTATTAATTTTCATTTGGCTAAAATTATTCAATTACCTTATTTTATTTAGTTATAATTGAAATTATTAAAATTAACATTAGCTTATTAAATTATATATATATATATATATATATATATGAGTTAGTGGTCGAAATAGTATGTATGTTAATGTTGTGCATGTGTGCATTGTAGTATAAGTATAGAGGTTAGTTGCAGCCTTTAGTTGCAGCCATCTGTACTTCACAACATTTAATAATTATAACACTCATTAGATACATAAATTTTCATTTATAGGAAATGCATATATATTTACATTTACCATAATCACTGAACAAAAAAAATAATTAGACCTTTTGCATTGGCTTTCCGTCGACTCATTTTCTTCACGAGATTTCTTTCGCACCACTTCTTCTCTCTTGAAACTAAGCTCAATGACATCATGATTTTAAGATGTTCATTTATTTTTCTATTCACTTGAGAAGTTGCAGTCAACAAAAATAAAGTTGTTTCAAAGCTTTAAGGTATGAAAGCTTTTATTTCAGTATGCCAATGAAGAATGTAATTTGTAATTAGATGGCCATTTGTGAAGTTTCCATTCCATGCTTCCACTGCTTAACTTTTCTCATCATCTACCCAACTTGCGAATCATACTTATCAAGGCTTTTAAAAGTTAAATAATCCCATATCTTCCACATAGCTCTTTATTTCATTCACTAATATATGTGAGCTATTGTTAATATACACTTCTATGTCCTTTAATAGAGTCTTGTAATTCCATGTTTTTTTTATATGGAGGACTTTATTTTTGATTGAATTCTTTGTAATACATACATATCATATGTAATCAGTTTCATTGTTTATTCTATTTATCTTTGATTTTATATATGTAAAATTATATAGAGAGGTATAAATAAGTAATTAGTGGAGCTCTCTGATTTCAATCACCTTACAATATATAATCTTTACATAAGTTGGTATTAACTTGTAGGGGTGTTATTGGGTGTGCTACTATACTTTGACGTTTTCCAAAAACAACGTCGTTTATAGGACGCTGTCCTTCATTTTCAAAGATAGCGTCCTTCTTGAAGGTCCTTCTATTGAAACTTACCTTGAAATTAAGTTGGGCTGACCCAGTTTAGGCACCTTTTTTTTTAATATATATATATACAAGTAAATGTGCCACTATATGTCTATAACTGTTAGATTATAATTTAGCCTATAAATAAAAATAATAAAAACATGATATGCATCATCCAATATCTATCTACATTTTAGATTCAAATCGAATGGCTTACCTTCAATTCCTTCGCAAATATATATGATTACCCACTCACAAAATACCATTTAGTTAATTGCCTTTTGACAAGTATATCAGAATCAAATAACTCATTATTCAGCCCAGAGAAAATTTAGTGGGGTTTTTGAGTGAAGAATGACAAGCGAGCATTTTGTTTTTGTTTTTTGTTTTTGTTTTTTTGTTTTTTTTTTTTTTGTGTGTGTGTCTAAAACAAGTACTATTGGGCATAATCCCACTCTTATATATGCATATACATGTGTATATAATGTTCTCTTTGAATTTGACGTAGGATTCGGACTCTTACGATGGAGTCAGATATGGAATTACTTACATGCAACCAATATGTGTTCTTATAGTTGCCTCTTGTGTGTGTCATTTTCTTTTTCTTTCTTTTTTTTTTAGGGGAAGGTTTTTGTAGTATTAATATTAACTACTATCATTAAGGGATGCCATGCCTGCATATAAGAAAAATGTCAAAACCATATCGTATCATGAGGATTCTATAAAATAAGATGCAAAATACAAAAGAGTACTTTAGACTCTTTGGATTCTAAAAAGAATCCAAACACGTATCATTACTGGGACCATGGAGGCCCCCCGCGCTTGCAAAACTTTCAAAGAGGACATAACAGGATTTTGAGTACCCCTACACTTCCAATCCAATTTATATGATATAGGACTAGGGACATTATTAAAGCCTTACAAGTAGGAAGAATGAAATAATAAAAGCAATAAAATGATGGAGAAGAAGACATATGGAGAATGTATGCTAAATTGAATAGGGTAAAAAATTAAAAAAAAAATCAAAGGAAAAATCAAAAGAGAGGCCATGAGTGACAATGATATCTTAGGAGACAGCAAATGGACAAACCCATTTGAATGTGACTTGGATTTCCACCTTGCCAGAGTGCTACAACCCCACAAATAGGTAAGGGCAATCCCATAATGTCAAAATGGGGATCATTTATTTATTATAATGATGATAATCAACAATCTATTATTTATCTATCTAGGCCTAGCTTAGACCCTTTTAGATATTAGGTTTCTTTCTCAGATAATTCTATGTCCTGCCTTTTTTTAGTAAAGTTTCTTTCAAATTTTGCAACATCACTAGATTCTCTTGCGTATTATACCTCTTTTTGATCATGATAATAGACATTACACAAATGCGATTTTTCAAAGATATAACTATAGAGGTAAACAAGTGCAGTGCTGTTTTCAGAGAGATACACGCATATACAATGTGCGTGTGTATGATAGTTACGTGTTTTACCATAAAAACAAAATCTGGGTTTATAGTAAGTTCTTTTATTGTGTAATGATGTTGAATGTCTGTTTTATATATATATGGATGCCTAATTTCAGTAATAATATTGGTTATTTTTTCTTTTAGCATTTTACTATATATAATGCAATAAAAACATGGATTAGATTTTCACATTTGCTCATAATATCTTAAAAAACTGCAGCATAAGATTAGAATTTTCGCAAGCTAGCAAAACATAATTTATTTGTTCTGCTACCCAAATTTTTATTGTAAGAGTGGCTAACTTCATTTAAATTTGAAACTTTGAGTGGTTAGTATTTAGGATTTGACCTTGAGAAATGTATTGGTCATGTATATATTAATATTTTATTGTTAATCAGTATAACTGTTTGTGATTAAGACGACCCCATTAATATTCATGTAAGACTGGCCTTCTTTTTAGAATAAAATACGATATCATGCATATCACTTGCAATATTCTTTTTTTGGCCAAAAAGCTAGAAAATTGTTGGAAGTCAAAGATCATAATCTTCGAGTAGGTAGTTGATACTGTAGATTTTGATATGGCGCTAGCGACTAATAAATGAACCAATGGTGGGAAGGATTTTAAAATACTGATCAAAACCTGTTTATGAAAGACAAATCTTTCACGGAACATGAGGTTGTATGTATAATATATAATATATATATATATATCTATATATTAGTGTTGTTGCTTGCATGTGCTTAAGAAGCTTAGTGGCAAAATCAATCTTAATATGAGAGCGATATATATATCCATATATGTTAAATTAATGTTTGTCTTATTGGTAGTGGAGTGCTTCTTTTGAGGTTTCAACCATTTTAAGTAGGCTCTTGAATTTATCAAAACCTACACAACTCTTGTCATGTATTATGCCACTTATTGGTCATGCATACATGCATATATATATATATATATGTCCAATTATTTATTTTGGGATTCATCACCCTTCAATCTTTTGTTAATGCTTTAAAACTTTAGAGAGCGAAATATAATTTTAAGGAGCAGAATGTAACTTTTATAAAATTTTGATACACAATATTTAAAAAAAAAAATAGCTCCGTCATTACACGGTGGTAAGTACTACTTGGCATTTACCAGACCAGGCATGCTATTAAATCACTGGGGAGGCGTGCTTCCTTGTTACTGTTAGTCTGTAACCAGTTCTGTACTCTCAAGGGTCCTTCCTTGAACTCTTCACTCATGCACATACTTTAATTAAGATTGCTCTTATCGTGTTGTAGACGGTGAAAGTAGTCAAATTAACCTAAACTTGAATATATATATATATATATATATATATCTGTGTTTGTGTGAAAACAATGTTGATACTTTATATTCTGTATTAAGGAAAGTTACAAATGGATTTTAGTTTTAAGTCCTAATTATGTAGTCATCATTTTCAAAGTACACACCCTGTTGTGTATGAAGGTTAGAGTTGTTGATAAACAGCTAGTAATTTTGTTTGTATAAAAAATTTTAGGAAACTAATTATCTCTTACATATTTCATATTGTATCCCCACTACCAAAAAAATTCTCTGACTAATAGTCACAATATCATTGATCTCAGAAATATGATGATTAAGAAAAAAAAATTATGAGTTTTTCAAGGTTAATGAATGCTTGAGATATATCATTTTCTCTCTTTCCATTGCTCCTTTTTTTCTTTTTTTTTTTCTTTTCTCTTCTTTGCCAACGGATGCGTAAGAATGAGGACCATTGTCTGGAGCTTCTAAAGATGCTTCTTCCTTTCCTTTTGTTCTTTAAGCAAGCAGAAGCCAGCTGCCTATACCATCTTTAGAGGAAAGCTCTTTCTTTGAGGCTTTGCCAAAGTTGTTCAAAGTGGCCTACTCTCTATACATAAGAGTGACAATACTTTGGATTAGGCATGTTTTTCTAGGCTCATTCATATCGCTTGGCTTTCATAAAAAATAAAAAATAAAAGCCTATGGCTCTTCCTAGCTAGTCAAAAGGAAAATAATGCTCTTTCCAATCTCATCATGAATTCCCTATGTAATAGTAATTATTTTGTCTAGTATACCCTTAATTAGTTGTCCAACTCTTCTTTTTGTTCTTTTAAATGAATTCATTTATTCTTTCTTATGCGACGCATTTTAGTAGTCCTTTCTTTTTTTCTATTCCAAGGCTTATAATTATTCACAGGCACAAGGGCAAGCAAAGCAACCCCCGCCGGTTGCTTGCATTTGAATAATAATTTTTCACTTCAAATCCGTAATATAATAAACAAATTGTGCGTCACGAATGATGTACACAAGTGGACGGCCAATATATAATGTCAAATTGTTTAAAAATTTCATATCCAACGTTTGGATTAAATTTAATATGTAAGAAGGTGGTAAACTGTGCAAGCATATAATATATTTCCTTGATTAAGGCGAAACGAAAGTAATTGATTCTTGACTTCACAACATATTATAATAAATGCGAACATATGTTTCAATTTCATTCTAGCTAAGAGAGAATAAAGGGGGGAGAAACTCTTAAAAAATTTCTTCTGAGTAGTCCTTTTATTCTTTCTAATCGTAGTCAAAATTATTGAAAATATCCTTAGAAAGGGGAAAAAAAATCTCTAAATCGATGGCTTCTGGATGAATAAAATTAATAATAAATAAAAAAAGAAGAAAATAAGATTTGTGTGAAATTAATTAAGAAGATGAGGCGTTGGGAACAGTGAGGAATATTTTCCGCCAATGCAAACCAAGCAACAAATAATAATAATAACAATAAAAAAGACTGCTGTCAAGAAAAAATAAACAAAGACCTTGTGCAAAACCTAGACAAAGACCTCTAATAAATCTAAACAAATTAGGACTTCTTAGAAAAACAAGCAGAGCTGTGAAGAAAAATAAACAAAGACGTTGTGCAAAACCTAAACAAAGACTTCTAATAAACGTAAACAAATTAAGACTTCTTAGAAAAATAAACAGAGACTTCTAAAAACACAAATCAAAGATTGAGAAACAAAATAAAGATTAATGGAAAAACAAAACATGTAAGACTTTTAAGAAAATTAAGCGAGACTTCTAAAAGGCTAGATAGAGACTTTTAGGAAAACTAAATAAAGATTAATGGAAAAACTAAGACTTTTAAAGAAACCTAAAGAATGACTTCAAAAATTAATGAAAGATTACTTTTAAGAAAATCAAACAAAGATCAATAGAAGTTCTAAACAAAGACTTCTAAAAAAGAAAATAAATATTACAAAAGATCAATCAAAACATATATCTTGTATTTTCTTATTGTATCCTTCTTCATATAGCGTCTGTCTTCAATTTTTTAATCTAAGATAGATCAAAAATTTATTTTTTTGGTTATCATAAAATTTCAGGTTTTTCAGAATTGTCTCAAATAACAAAAACAAAAAAAATGTATTGAAAAAATGCACTATTTTAAAAAACAGTTCTGCCGGCACTGGCCTGTTGATTTATGACCATCAGCTTGCCGACCAATATTGAACCAACAATTTTCTAAACTTGTTATAAAAATAATTTTTAAGCAGTTCTAAATTTATTTTTCAACTATTCAAAAACATAAAAATCTATAAATGCAAAAAAAACATAGAGAACTCGAATCATCTCTATCTTCTAGATTCGTCTTCACTTCAAATAAGTATTTTAATACAAATTTTACAAATCAAAATTAAAATACACTACAACAAAAACTATATTTAACGACATATTATTTACAACATGTAATTTTTGAATGTCGTTAAAAAGTACTTACAACAAAATCTTCAATAAAGATGTTGTTAATGACATTTGAAGCAATAATTAACAACATCTATATAGATGTCGTATTAAGCTCTCCTTTTAATGACAATAATTAATGACATCTCCTAATGCTTGGGAAATCTTGACTAAACAAACTGGTTCTCTTCCGGACAACGAGACGAAAGATTTTAGGTTTTATAAAGTGGATATTAATGGGAGCTTGTACGGCAATATTTGTATTGTTCGTCATGATCAAAAGAGTGAGGCTCGTGATAATGTTGTTAGTACGAATGATATCGATCAAGTTTCAAAATGATTGCTTCCCAAATAGTTTTGACTAAATGTAATGAAAGTTGAATGAAAGTTGTGATTTGTGTAGATGTTCAATGTAATGAGTATGACGGGGAAATAATTTATAGTGTGTTTTGATCTTTAATGCAATGAAAGATAAATAAAAGTTGTGTTTGTGTTTGTGGTTGTCATTTTGCGTGTGTATGCGTAATCACAACTTTGTCCTCCTGAGCATTAAAAAAAAGAATAAACAAACAAACCTGTATATCTTTTAATATTCAATCATCTCATACTCATCGTCTTTTAGTCTTAAAAAGTTTTCTTAGAGAGTCTTAATTGATTAGGCTTTTAGTCTTTGTTTAGATTTCTTAGAAGTCTTTTTTTTTTTTTTTTTTTAGTTTTTCCATTAATTTTTGTTTAAGTTTCGTAGAAGCCTTTACATAGTGTCTTAAAAGTCTTTGTTTATTTATTTTAACAAGTTTTTGTTTAGGTTTTTAAGAAGTCTTGCTTTGTTTTTCCTCAAGATTCTGGTTAAAAAATCAATTTTGTACCTTGCTTTGGTTTTCACTACAAAAAACTAGACTTTAGTCATAAAAATTTTTAACAAAACTTTTAGTTACAACATTTATTGTAACTAATATATAATTAGTCACAAACCTTAGTTCATTTTTTGTTGTCGTTAAAACTTTTAGCCATAGGTTATTTAGTCATGAAATGTTTTCATGACTAAAAACCGTGACTAAAAGTTTGTCACAATAAAAGTAAACTAAAGGTTTTGACTAAATGCATATTAGTCACAACAAATATTATGACAAAAAATTTTACTAAAAATTGTTATAACTAAAGTCTAGTTTTTGTAGTGTTTTTCATTGTCCCTGTACTAATTAACCTATCTTTTTGTGGTCAAGGCTTTAATATAAAATACTTATATTTCCATGATCAAAAGTTCAAGATAAAAGCTCGTAATAATCTTACAAAATGGGTCTACAATACTTCATTTGTCCT
>CAMOHE010052624.1:0-39643 GCA_946598075.1 Artocarpus hirsutus | reverse complement strand
TAAAAATGAAATTTATATGTTAAAATTTAATGTTTTCAAAAGTTTAGTCCTACTAAGTCTTCCGCTTATATTTCTTTCTTTGTTTTGAAAACCTTTTCCCCTAGGTGGATTACAACTTAGAATTGATTGGGAGACAACAAGGCAACAAATAAGTTGTAGAAATTCTGTTTAGGTTATCTCTTTATGCAAGTCAAGATGTGTATTTTTTAAACTTTTGTTCTCTCATATTGGACTGCGATTGTAATATTTTATTATTGATACCATGTGTATACACTAATATGGGTCCGGTAAGGCCTGGCTTATGTGCTTTTGTTTTTGTTATTTTATTTTATGATTAACTGTTGCAAAATAATAATAATTATTTTAAAGAGTTTTTAAACCATCACTTTTTTTCGAAATAACCCGAAACATTTAATTTATGTTTTAATAAAAAATTTTAGTTTAATTAACTTAATTAATCTACCACGTCACTACTTATATTCAGAGGCGTGACAATTTTATTCTTAGTTAATATCTTTATTCTTTTTTGGGATACATCACCTAAATGTTTATGCCTTAAGAAAGTTAAATGTTCAATCAACAAATATTATGTAATGCCTTTATGACATTAGATAAACAAAGTTTATTTGATTTACTAGTAACTACAATAATTGTTCTTTGACATATTTGTGAAAAAATATCATAAGGCTCTTGTACAGAAAATATAATTTCAAAAGACATGGTATAGAAATTATATACCGTTTATGAATTTACTTTAGTCTTGAGCGATTAATAGAATTATATGCTTTTGTTTTTTTGTTTTGCGATCAATTTTAGTTGATAAAACTTGGCAACATAAAGGTATACCGATATCAATCATTTCATCCTTCATTAAATCCCAGTTTCCTTTTCCCTTTAAAGCTTTCAAATCCAAATTGTGATTTGTGGTAAAAAAGGAGCCCAAATTTAAAGGCTAGCTGACAAAATTAGGTGTTATATTATTTTTTTTACGATTATTATTCTCTATCATTTTTTCTTCATTTTTTTTTATCCATATATCATTTTTTATAGCAAAAAGCCAAAATAACTATAGATAATACATATTTACCTAAATTTAATTTAAAATACTTAAAAATAAAATGTTTTATATTTAATAAAGTTGTTGTGTTTTAAAACATTTTTATAAAAATAACAGAATTGAAAAACAATAGCACGGAAGTGATATTTCTCAGATTAACCTAAATTGGCTTCACCCCCACTCAACAGTTGTGACCCAATAAAATAAGAACACGTACAACATCAGCCGAAGAGTTCATGACACATGGCCCTTCAAAATTTGGGCCAAACAATACACAACCCAGATAAACACGTTAGTCCAATAATGCTCCTAAAAAACAAAAAAACGATATTAGTAGGGCTTATTAGACATACCAGTTGAAGTGCGTGCGACGTGCACATATCAACTTATACTTGAAATTCTTACGGGAGAAGTAGGAAAGTAGCATATTTTAAAAACTATTTAAATGTAAATAATTCATTTACTGTGAAATAACAATTATTTGCATTTTAAATAAATGAGTAATATATTATTTACACTTTAAATCTATTTATTATTAAAAATTACATTGTAAATATGAGGGCAAATAAATTATTTGCACAATAAATCTGCAATTGATTACAAATATTTTAAAACTTGCTATTTACTTACAATTAGTTTTAACTATTTACTATAATTTCGGATAACATAAAATACAAACAACGTAAAAAAAAATTGAAAAAATTTTACTAAAATTTGTTTGAAAAAATATACATAAATAGCAATCTGAGATAAAAGGCTATATTAATTAATCATAGAAATACATGAAACATTCTAAATTATAAGATAACAAAATAAAAAAAAAATAAAGGATTTGAATGTAAAAAGGAAAGGAAAAAAAATAAAAAAACCTAGAACTTACTGGTTTGGACTACCAGGAAATCAATAGTAGCCACATGTAATAAAAAATAAAAAATAAAAATAGTAGAGTTGAAACTTAAAAGGCTAGAGAAAAAAAAGTAAAGTACTTAAATTTTACTATTTTCGATTATTCCATGAATGGTACCTAAATATATACTCTTTTATATATTAAAGAGTTAGGATATATATGCCGGCTTGTTTTCAATGGTTACATTACATATGTAGTTGAGGTATGTAATGAGTGTAATTGAATATCTTATGAATAATTTCTAAAAGAGAACGTAGATTACAAAATAGAAAGAAAAATGTAAGAAATTTTCTACTTAGACATTCAAAGGGACAACAAGGTGCATAGAGATTCAAAGAGAGATTTTCTATCGACGCCAATGGGAAAGCGATGTGGAAAGCTCTGCATGTTGTAGTGGCTTTTTTGAACAAAATAACTTTATAGATATGCATTTTTTTTTTTATTTTGGCCTACCGACATCTATTTAATAGGTCTAACTGTTCTCAAATTTATGCAATATATAATTTATTAACCGATTTGACCACGACATGAATTAAAAAAAAAAAAAATAACTGCCTTAGAAGATTGAATTGATCATAAGCAAGGAGATGATTCTAATGAGAAAGTTTAAAGTTTAAGAAATCTACAAGAGAGTGATAAAGTTGGAATAGAGAGAAAATAAAAGAGGAACAAAAACGAAAAATGCAAGGGAATATTGATGTAAGAGACAAAGGTAGACAAATGGAAAAAAGAAAGGAAAAAAAAAAAAGAAAGCAAAAAAAGAAAGGAGGAATAAAATGAAAAGGATAGAAAAACGAAGAAAGAAAGAAAGGAAGGAAGGTGAAGCATTGTTTGAAAAAGACAATAGTAGACAAATATCGTTGAAAAAAAAGTTATGAAAGAAAGGCAAAAAAGTGAAGAATGGAGTTCAAGAGTGAGAGAGAGGGGGGGGTGGGGGGCGGGCAAAGTCAAAGAAAGAAAGGCAGTAAAGGAGGTCGGAGAAAAAAAGGGGAAAAAACCCAAAAAAAAAAAAAAAGCCCAGAGAATGAGAGCAAAGCACTGAAACGGTGCGTTATGGAGAGCAATAGATGAACAGTAAGCATTTATCTACTCTTTTATATATCTATAGATACGATAGTGAAATATTCATAAATGCCGTATTTGAAATTCATTTTTTTATAGACAATATTTTAAGAGTGACATAACTTAAAGGCGTAATATAAGTGATAGTGTGATACAACTTTTTTAAATATAAGAAGAATAAATACATTTTTTAAAAAGTGTGGCATAATATGTAATTTTTTGAAGTTCAAATATAGTAAAATGTGAGAATATCTTACGCATTGCAAAATTTAATCATATCACTGAAATAATTACATATGATATGTAATGTAACATTTATAATAATTACAATGTGATAGTAATTATTTTTAATGTATTTTGAAAACTTTGCTGAATTTCTATTTCATCATGATAATTTTTTCATATGCATATATATCTAGTATAATTTTCTCATCTTGGTATCTATGTAAATTAAGCCGAAGTATCATTTTAAAGTCTAACTATTCACCCCATGGTATCTGTATACCATGCTTAAATGATATGCAAAAATAATATATATTCCGATATAGCTTTTTATGGAGGTATATTCCTAACGATTGTTCACGTTTCTGATGTTATACGGTCAAATCACATCAAAAAAAATCTATACAGATTTGACAATCTACAATAAAGTTCTACTGATACTCTTTTTTTTTTTTTTTTTTTTCATATCCCGCTGATGGATTCGCCCTTTATATATACTAATGTGGACTTTGCTAGTCACTCACACCCACCAGGACACTAGCACTGTTAGTGACTTTTCACGAAAAATTATTAAATGGGCATGAGAGCTTTTTACAGTAGGTATTTTTAGTTAAAAAAGCGTTTTGAGCTTGGTCAATGCAAAAAGAAAAACAAAATTATTAGAATCTAATAAAATATGGTGGTTTAAAACAGTGTTCTATATATCAATAAATAATATTTTTATTCTACCCATGTTTGTAATACAATAATTATTAAATATTATTCTTTTTTCTTCTTTCTTTCTTCTTCTTTTGGAGAAGTAATTTATGCGGGGACGGAGTTAAAAAAATCAATGAAGAATAGCGGAGATAGGACAAATAAAGAGATAGAGGGATTTAGGGAGACGAAATAAAATTTCAGAGACGGGATGAAAATACAATTTTAGGAGGGGCTAAATATTAATTTTATTTTCGTATACAAAATTAAAAGAAAACAAGTTAAAAGGATAGCTGTCTACTCATGTCCATAAACAGCTCTGCTCATAGGTTTACGTATTGTTTTCAATTTCTAAGCAAGAGGACAGTTGTGCATGTCGCTTGGAAAAGTACGTCCATGTTTGTGTTATAACTTACAAAGGTCAGGGGATACACATGCCTCAAAAGGTTAAAAGGATACACATAATCTACGTAACTTAAGATTGAATTGGTCCCCATATTCAAATTCCACAAAAAGATGAAGCTGGTAGTGAAGATCTTATGCAATTGACGTGATTTCTCAATCAAATAATATATATATATATATATATATATATATATATATTTTGTATTGATCTGATGACTCTATATTGAGTAGCGAAGTAGTCATAAAATATTTAGGCGAAAAAATAAAAAAAAAATTAGAGATAATTTTTTTATTAAATAGGGACATAATTATGTGTGTATTTCAATTATTTTGTGAAACTATAGTTATAATTTTAGCAAAATGATTGATCCATTTGCGTCGAACTATTAGATATATGTTATTATTTTGTAGAAATACATTGCAATACGTCGTATCTTTAAGTACACAAGTGAGATATTTTGCGGTTCAATCATCCATCCATACCATTCAGATTAACAAAAGGTTACTCTTAGTCTTTTTCAAGATAATAAAGATGTACGTGGAATGACACAAGCGTTACAAACGTGCCGTCTTCAACTTCAAGACACAAGGAAAATTGCAGTCAATTGGAACGCACATGCGGTGCAAAGTTAAAGGATACACAATTATATATATATATATATATATATGTAGAGTTAAAATGCACGATGGTAGTACACGAGTGTAGTCTAGTTGATTTTTTTCTTTTTATTTTTTATTTTTTTTGCTTTTCAGGAAGATCACAAGAAAAAATAAGCATGGTCACATAAGAAAAATTATTTTAACAAGTGCACCATATTTGAGGAGAAAAAAGACCAACAAAAAAAAATCATATATAAAACTTGTATGATATATATATATATATATATATATATATATAGGAATAATGAAAAGGAAATGGTTTGAAATAAAAATTACTTTAACATGAAAAAATAGAGAAATGATTTTTATTTAATTAATATATATGTAAGATTTAAGTAAAATAGTATTTAAGTAACGGCTTATTTAAAAAAAAATTATTTTAAGAGAGCAATAAAAAAAGAAACTTATAGAGACCATTATTCATATGTTTAGAAGCAAAAGAAAAATGTTTAAATGGGGAAACAATTGGAAAAAAAAATTAATAAGGACAATCATGAAAAAAAATCAATTTAATAAGATGTATTTAGAAATGAAATAAGATTTAGAGTAAATTATTCAGTTGGTTTTAACCTTTTACAAAAATAAGATTTTAATTCCCAATCTATTATATCTTTTCTAAAGATAATTTTTATTGTTTTTAATTTTTAATTTTTAATTTTTATAGATATATTAAATATTTTACTAAAATGCTTTTATTAAAGGCATGAAAAGTTGGAGACCAAAATTCAACGTTTGTAATAAGTTATAGAGATCAATTAAGCAATTCAACTTAAGATTTAAAAAGAAAAAAAATAAAAATACCCATCACCCATCACATCCATAAAGCCCATCACCTATCCTCAAAAATCACGTGGAGCAGTCAGCAACAAGCCACTTTCAACCAAAACGTCCACGTTTTTGTAGTTGAAAGGATGAAAAATACTCTAACACTACTTGTTGACTCTTTGAGAGAGGTACTTCAGATTAGTTGTTTAAACTATAAATAACATAAAATTTTTATATATTATAATAAAAATATATAGTGTAAAGTTTTATATGTTGTTATTTTTAAACCTAAATTGATAGTTTAAATTACTTTTCAAACACCTTAATAGTTAAGATAAAATAAATATACACATATTACAAAAAATTAAACTTGTAATCACAACAGGTTTTAACAGAACTTTTAATCATAATAATTTATGCGACTAATATACATTTACTTACAACTTTGATCAAATTTTTCTTATAACTAGCTTAAACTTTTAGTGTCGTGGCAAAAAACCTCGTAATCAGAAATTTTAATCACAACAATAATGAAATTAAAGTTATGACTAAATTTATATTGTTATATGTCTAAAACTTTTTAAAAAAACTGTTATAACTAAAAGTTTTATTTCTTTGAGTGATATTATGTAGACATGTACACACACTTTATTGCTCAATAACAACAACAAGAAGATTCCAAGTTGTATCGCCCCATAAATTGTTGCTTCTTAGATGACGAGTATTAGGACGAACAACTAGTATACGATAGTGATATGACGTTAGTAATTTAACTGTGAGGTGATTTTCATGATGTTGTCACTTTGGTTATATCCTTTGATTAATTTGACTTTTTAAAAGAACTATGCTTTATTTTGTCTAAATTAATTACAGAAATTCTCTTCACCATAATATTATTTAAAATGTCAACAACCTCTGTGGTTGTAAAAAAAATTACAAAATTACTTCCCTCTGTTAATCAAACCTAAGGAAAAGTGTAGTTTGATAATTAAATATTTCCTCAATCGAGAAAATGTCCCTCCTTGCATCCAAAAATGGTTCCAACATTTAGGGTCTAAAAAAACTTCCCCCTTATTTCGTAAAATAAATGAGGTTAAGTGCTCTTTCTTTGTTAACAAATATAACTTAACTTTAATGGTAAAAAGAAAAACATTTTTAAGGGATAAGATTAATGCAACATGTAGATCAACGATGGTCGATTGATGGAGATTGTTTGATTATTTTGGTTGTAAAATTTACAGAATTAGGGTAAGAGGACATTAAAATATAAAATGGTTTAGCATGAAAGTGTCTATAACTGACGAGTCTTGTCATAATCCGTCTTCAAGCTCTAATTTTCCATCTTAAAACTTTGAATTTGAGACCTCTTCTTGACATTTTTCTACACCACATTGAGTACATATATTTTCTAACCTATTGAGCATAAGATAAACGTTAGTAAATTAATTACGAATCAATATATTCGTTATCATTAAAATCATCATTAATTAAAACCTTGGAGCCAACAATTAATAGAAAAAGAGGTGCCTCTAGGGTATGGAGAGGCTTGTGCAGTTGTTGGAATTTTATTAGGATCGAAGCTTGTTTTCTTAGTAGAGAATGAACTAGAGGCGATCGTTTAGGGGACCTATAGATTTCTCGAATTGACAATTCAAACCGAAACCATTAGATGAACAATATTTGCAAATGTCCCGCTTGATGGTGAGTGATTTGAAACTATCATGCTCAAATTTACAAAGTCGGGTTGCCCTTGAATGGGTTTTTGATTAGGATACTTCCATAGCCTTGTGTGATTGCCATGGTCCGATTAGCAAAAGGAGGGATAAGCCATCGTGGATTCATGGCAAAAATGGCTCCTTCTCAATTAGATTTCATTATTTTGATCCAAGCCCTTGGAAAGGCCGGTGGCAAGCATGAGAAGGCACTAGATCTTACGATATCGCTTGAGAGCCCTCTTGGAAGGATAACACTTAAGTGTCTATGAAATCGCATTTCGGAGATAAAGGCTAAAGGAAAAAGATGTGCCTTTTGGCTGCAGTTTTGTTTGCACTACCACAAATAACACAATTTAATTACGACACACATATGACGACAATTTAACTCAAACCTCCGTGTTTCAAATTTTCATACTGCGGTTTAGACAACGGTTTCAGGGTCAATGAAGCGGACATGATGTAGGATAATCGGGGGGCATTCGATTAGTAAAAAAGGGGTGTCAATTATGTCTTAGGCTCCTGCTATTGCTAAGGAGGGGGGTATCTCCAATTGTTGCATCGTTGGAGATTCCGAGGAAGTTTACGACGCCTCTAATGGGGAAAAAGTGGTGCGTTCGAAGATCACAACGGCTTGTCGGGTCTAATGGAGAAAGTTTAAGGTTTTCGTTCATGCTCTTTAGTTTTCGTTCATGCTTTTTCAAGGACGAGAATGTTGTCACCCCTAATTTTGCTAGATGGACAATTGTTTCTTCCTCATGATGGGAATTGTTTGTGTTATTCCCTTGGATTGCTTTTCTTCTTTTTCCCTAATTGTGTTGCTAATATGTTCTATTGTGGCCGTGGTGCGGTCCTTTTCCTTATTATTATTTTTTTTCTGTCTTTGTCGATTTTATCCGAAGCTTATCTACTAGAAAAACTCAACAAAGTCGACATTGGTTAAAAAAAAGAGGAAAAAAAAGATAATAGAGTGTAGATACGTATCACAATTAGTTAGCAACCCGTCAACATAATAAAATGATGAAAATGATAATTGAGTCTCACACTATTCTATGATAGCTTTGATATGTTTCCATATTTATATTGGTAGCTTTGGTATGCTTCCATATGTATAGGGTTGTTATGTTATTACAATAGTGATATATAGTGTTCTGTTTTAGAAGGCGGTGGATTTTCAAACCGGCAATGCCAATGCATGTGGACATGATCAGGTCGAGCTCGCCGGGCTAACAAGAGACGAATTAATGGAGATCCATGTGAGCTTTGCCCGGTAAAGGACAAAGGGTGATTAGCTTTTGGGTGTACGAACCAAATAGCACTTAATTTTGCCCTAGTTGTTAGTTGTGACATATTAGAGGCAGGATATTATATCAAGTTGGTACCCTGTTTGTTTTTAGAGAACTATTGCATATTAGTATTCAGATATTTGAAAAATATCAAAACGGTTCCTTATAATTCAAAAAAATATTATTTTGGTATATGAGTTTGTGTTTTTTTTTTTTACATAAAATTTCATTTTTGCCGTTTTATTAATGAATCCTAAATTTATTTTGTAAAACTAATCAAAATAAAAGATTAAACAGAACTCATAAAAAAGCATATATATGTAGACTTATTCATTTTAGCATATTATTTGTATTTATTTTCTTTTATAGCTTTTATAAAATAATTTGAGGGTCGTAATGAAACGGTAAGTTGAAAATTCCACTTCATAAAACACAGACTCAAAGCATCATAATAATAATTTCAAAAATTTTAAGATACTATTTTGAAATTTTTTAAATAATAAAGTATCAGTGTAATATTTTTTTTTTTAAATACAAGACACCAAAATGATAAAATTTCAATTAGAACTGTTGAGGCACCTTTTAATAAATCATTGGTCACTTTCACAAGGGCACGTTTTGGTCAATAAATTCGGCTGACATTATGAGATCCTGTTAATATCATCACAATCAAGCATTCGTGCATGTAAATATAGAAAATTATATTGTAGTGTTTGGAGGGTGGTGGGAACCTTTGTTAGAACCAATTTTATTGTAGCATGTGAGAGCTTTATACTGTAGCAATTTTTTTTTGTTACTGTAGCATATGAGAGCTTTACATTGTTTATAATTGAGCACGGTTCCTACTACTATGCCAAACAAGGGGTAATAGTGCAGGAAAAAATACCAATTGCTATGGCACAACTTGTAACCTAATAGTTTCCATCAAGTTTTTAAATTTTCATACTTGTTTAATTTGATGTAATTCTAAATTGATTAACAATTTATATCTCTTTTTTTCATTACCTATTTCAAAATTCAGCTATATGTAAGGCTTTTTGAAAGAATAATTAGAACTAATAATTTTTATTTGAAAACTGTAAAATATGAGAGTTTTTTATTGTAATTTTTTTTTGTTTTTTTACTGTATCATGTGAGAGCCTTATAGGGTGTTTGGGAGAGTGGTAGGAACCAGTGGTGAGAACCACTTTTACTGTAGCATGTGAGAACTATTTACTGTAGCAAATTTGTTTTTTTTGTTATTGTAGCATGTGAGAACTTTTTACTGTTCATAACTGAGATTGTGGTGGGAACCACCAAAACAAACGGGGCCTTACATTGTATACAGTTGTAACTTATAGTTCTAATCATTCTTCTAAACGGTATAATAAACTTCAGTAGAAGTGAACATGTAGGTCACATAGTTTCTTTCAGGCAACGAGGGACACCATTTGGACAATACGGTTTATGCACGAGGTTTGGCCTTAAATAACACATGAACAATTATTTAAATTATGTATTCCAAGCCAAAAAATATATATATATCTAATATGAAAATTTAGTGTTTACCTCTGTGTTTTCAGGTATTCAAAACTTATGCCTTGTATTTACAGACATATAGGAAAATATTTCTTACAGCCAAATTTCTCGTTTAAAAGGGAAACAAAATCTCTACCAAATTAAGTATTCCTTATTTCTCTCTTTTTTTCCCCCTTCTCTTTCATGATTTTTTTTCCCTTATATTTCCACTCCTTACCCTGTCAAATTTAAGACAAGAATATTTTTCTGACTTTTTACATTTATTCAAAGTATATTATTATTATTATTATTATTATTATTATGAAAGTCTAAGTGAGACAAAACATAAATGATATATTTATCTGTTCTCAATATGAGAAGTCGCACTAGATCTTTTGTAATATCTTCTATATATATATATATATATCTACATACATGTGTTTTATATGTATATATTACATATATAAAATCTTCAGGTGCTATTATCATCATAAATACTAACCATTCGCATTAAAGTCAACGTTGGTGAGAAGATGAAGGGCAATTTGAAAAGTATACCGGCAGTATTACCGGTGGCCAGTTGATTGTAATAAATGGCGGAGTTGTTCAATTTTTTTATTCATTCTTAAGAAGCAGAAAACGACACGCTTTTGTTGACAGATTTATTAAGTTGACTGTGATTGTGTACGGATCCCGGTCATTTATGATTTATTTAGTTGGTGTTGTGCTGTGTTTCTAACTTGTCAGAGTGAAAGAATGACACAGCGCCTCTTCTAAGGGCGACAAAATCTAATGCCTTCCACCTTAATAAAAAAAAATCAAAATATAACAGAGTTAAGAAGATCTTCATAATTGTAGTTAACGTACATACATACATCATATATATGAATGAATTTTAATGAATAAAAACATTTTATTTAATTCTTTTTTTAAAATTCTATTTTCACTCCGTCCCTCGCCTTTGTATGTAAAAAAAAATTTCAAAGAAAAAAAAAACACCCTAATAAAGGTTTTATTTGGTTTTGTTTTTAAAAATTTTAGAAATATTTTTACACGTTTTTTAAAATAAAAATTTTAAAAATATTTTTTAAATAATTTTAAAAAAATATTATTTTTTTAAAAAAATATTTTTATTTATTTTAAAAATAATATCAAATAGTGATAATATAATATCGTATTGTTATTGTTGTTGTTCCTCTTCTCATGTTCTTGTTATTACCCACTTTTACCACTTCATTCTCCAACACTTCAAACATCCCTTTACCGCCATTACTACTAAGCATGGTCTTGCCCTCACTCTCGGCGATTCCCACCAGAAAATAATGATGAAATTTGTTCTACTTAGAAAGTGCTTTATATCAAATATATATGAGGAGAGAGGAGACTAGAATGTAGCTTTTGAATGGGGGAGAGAGAGAGAGAGGCTGCCCCCTCCTTAGCAGGAGTGGGTCGGTGGCGTCCTTGGGAGTGGCCGTCACGGGGTGAGGGCGAGGGAAGGGGGGTTGGGGGTGGAGAGGGCCCGCCGGGGGTTCGTAGTGGAGGGCGGTTCTTTCCTGTTTGCGTTGGGGTTTTAATCTAAGACTTACAGTAGAGAGAGAGGAATCGAAGAGTGAGAGAATAAGGACGGAGAGAGAATAGAATGAATCAGGAAGAAAGGAAACCCTCGAAAAATTGAATAAAAAGTTTTTTTAATTATTTTTAACATTTAATTACTTTAATGTATTTAATTAGAATTTTAATATACTTTTTACCGTCAATGATATGCAACGCCAGTAAGACTGTTGAGCCTATACACAAAAATTAAATGGAAAAAACATTTTGTGTGATTTTCTATATAAATCAGGAGACGTTTGGATTGGTTGTCGATGTCTACATGTATATGTATATGTGTGTGTGTGTATGTGTGTATATATATATATATATATAAGTGAGAAAAACACTTTTAATGTTCTTTACAACATGCGACAAGCGTAGTGTCTAGTGTCGCTCCCTCTAATTCTCTTTTTTTTTTTAATTTTCTTTTTTCGTCTTTTTTTATCCTCTTTCTTCCTCTTATCCCTCTCTTTTTTCTTTTCTTTTTCTCTTTCTATAGTATTACAACTCTCCCTTTCTATTCTTTTTATTTTTGTACCCTTATATTCATTTTGAGAAATGTTTATCGTATTATCTTATATTATTTTATGTTTATATGTCCATATATATTTATTATAGATTATTATATTAAAAATATATAATGATAACATTCAGACACGTAGTGTGTGTTTCTGACTAATATATAAAAAAGCCCAAGCAAATTTATGGGGGCGTTTTGATGAATAGTCCGGCCAAAAATATTTTTGGGCAAATGATCTCTTTTTTTTTTTTTGGTTTTTTGGCATCAGAAAATTGGTTTTTTGGGCATCAAAACAGTTCCAGTTTTTTTTGTTTTTACCACGGTTGGATTCCTCTCTTCGATACAGTCATTTTTCTTTTTTCTCTGAAAAAAGTTGAGACAATTTCGTTGCTTAAAAAAAAACTTTTTTTAATACAAAAAAAAAAATTATTCTCTTAATTTCAAATTTTCTTAACTCTTTTTTTCAAATTCTCCCCAAATTTATGTCACCTCATCTCCTTTCGCCACGAGTTAGCTCTTCTTTTTTTATTCTTCTTTTTGTTCTCTTTTTTTTTATTTCTTTTTTTTTTTCTTTTGTCTTTTCAATTTTTTCCTATTGGATATTATCCCAAAGCTGCTAAACACTTCTTTTTTGCAATATGACTTTTTGAAATATTTTTTTATTCTTCGCTTCACTTCGTATTAAAGTATTTTATTTCAGATATGTCCTTTATTTTTTTTTTCTTTTGGCTGAAGGCCAGTCTTTTAATTTTTAATTTTTTTGATGCACTTTATTATTATTATTTAGTTTCCAATTACGTAATTTTAACAAATGTGTCCCTGATTAATAAGTCTATTAAAATATTTTTTTCTCAAATATATCTTTTTAAATATTTTTTACACAAGTTTTTAAGTTATTATTTTCTTATAAAAATCTTTTCTCTAATTTGTTCCTATAGAGTTAATTTTTCTTGAACATATCCTAACCAAATAATTTTTAATGTATAAAATGATATTATAAGAACTATACTAATCAATATTTAAAAGATTGACACGCGGATAGAATCTGCAAAATTATTTTCCGTATGCATAGTACATGGCACTTAACTATAGTTTACATGAAAGGGCCCGGTGGTCTAGTGGCTATAAATATTCAAATTTTTCTGCTATTACAAAAAATAGGGTGGTCCCATGACTTACACATCCCTCTTCACTTTCTACACTCTTTTTTTTTTTTAATAGACATCTTATATAATTTTGAAATGACAATTTATTTTCTACCCACCCTTAATAGTCCAAAATTATCCCAAACTGTATTTATAAGATTATTAATTCTTGATCACTTTATTTTTCTTTTCACACCTACCTTTTCATTTTAATTAATTACTTTAAAATTATCATTTCTCTACCCCTTTATTTTGTTTTTCTTGAAGCCTTAGGCATGAAGACTTTTTTTTTCAATAGAAAAAATAGAAAACATAACAACTCAGAAAATAGAAAAGAGAGAGAGAGAGAGAAGGGCAACAAAATTATCATATCAATCAAAATATGTGCAAAAAAGAAAAAAATGGAAAAGAAAATGGAAATTAGTAAAACAACATATGAGCATAAGGAGAAAAAAAAAACAGATAACGATCTGCAAAAAAAAAAAAAAAACAAACAATTGAACTTGATTAAAAAAAAGGCAGAAAAATAAAATGATTAACGTTTAAAAAAAATGAAATAATTAGCGCAAGAACAATCGTCACACAACAAATAACAACTGTTTGGAATAGTCATCAAAGGTGAGAACTCGAGTTTCGTTATAGCTATCAAAATAACAATAATTTATAATTTAGGAAAATGATATGTGGGGTGTGTGACAAGAAAAAAAACGCTATAATTAGTTTTATTTTATAATAACATTTAATTATATGATTAATTTTATCATAATTCTCTTTTATCATATTATGTGAAGGTCTTTTTGCAATAAGAAATTTTAATTTAAAAGAAGTGTGAAGAATGAAGAAAGGCACGTGCAGAGAGAAACACCTTGATAAATATGGGTTCGACATGCTGGTATGTGATTTGAGGAGTGTAACGTTTAATACTATTTGCTCTTTTATTGAAAAAAAAAAAAAGAAAACAGAGAATGGATTCCACATGTTATATACAGTAGCTAGCAGCTAAACTATAAAGTTATATTATTCAGCGAATTCTACAGGTTTTTTTTTTTTTTAATCTTTATGTAAAAAACATGGGTGAGAAATTGATTGTGGGATGGAGTCTTTAGAGGTGCTAAAGCAATTAGTATGTACTTTAAGATTAGAATATTATTTTGATATTAGTTGTTCCTTTTTGTTATTCATTAAACATATATAATAAAGAAAACGGGTCCACATGTTTATTAAGTGCTAGTTGTTTACTTCTCTTGAGACAAATGTGGACTTGCTAAAGTCGAAATATGTGTTTTTTATTGTCGATAGTTTAGATTTCCTTTAAGGTTTCATTTATTATAATATCTGCCCCAGAAAAACTAATAGTAAACATTTTTTTTTTTTGTGGTCGTTTGATATATATTCAATAATTATTCCTTTTTTTTTTTTAATGAAATTAGGCAAGAGAAGGACCGACTCATCCTATATATAAACTCTTTTTTCACTTTAGAACACACCATCTAAGACTTGCCTAGCTAGTCTTCCAACAAGTATGCAAAAGTCTCTTTTTAGCTCTTGGAGGTCTTAATAAGTGGAAATTTATAGGCATTGAGAGTAAATTATCAAGTCTTGAGTCTCCATAGCAACTTATAAGTCTCCATATTGATACCACCAATGGGTTGGTGTAGCAGTAAAGATGCCTTTTCTTATTTTCATCTCAAGATACGCTCAGAATTTGATATTTACAAACTCACTCACTTTAAAACCTTTATTTGACCAATGTGTGGGTATGTATATGTTGTGGTTAGTAAAAACTTGATCTATCCTTGAAATAAAATTATGTCATGTTTATTTTGTTCCATTGATGAGTCTCGAAACTTCTAAAATGACAAAGGGATTAGAGAACGGGATGACACCTCCAGCAAACTATTCATGCTCATCTTCTACAATGTTATCTTCATTGAAAATTTCCATCACTATTGAACAAGATCTTTGGCGTCCAACATTCATTACCTTTTGTCTCGATCAACATTTCTAGACAAATCAAAACTGGAAGCACTACCCTCTACGCTCGATCGGATGAATTTGCCCAGCAAATCTTGCTAAGAAAACTCAATGGAAAAGAATTGGAGTAAGGGAAAAAAAGTTAATATAGTTACCAAAAATGACTAGCAATCTGCCTCAAAGGAGGAAAGAAAATAAGCCCCAAAAAATCATATCATATAATAGATTCAGATTACTTGTTTAATTTTAATGTGGAATATGGTGTCTAACAAACTATATTATATCACTCGTTTTAAAAAATGAAATATTTTTAAATATTTTTTTTTATTTTTTAATTTTGAGTTTAAAAAAAGGCATGACACAATATGATTGGTTAAACATTAATTTAAACTAAATACTAAATAGGTGATCTAATATAACAAGGAGAATGACTATTTAAATCTATAAGATGGAAGGATATGGGTATAGATATCATGCTCTATTGATTGAGAAAAGAAATTAGGAGAATTAAATAGTACCATTGAATATCAACGCTTAGTCACACGTCTTTCATAGAGTGGTGTCTGGATCTTTAGTTGAAATTACGAAATGTAGTTCTAAGTAATTTTACAATAATATTTTCTCGCACAAAATTTAAAGTGCTATAATATTTTCAGTTTCAACTCACTTTTTATGCGGCCTATTAATTTATTATCAATAGATGGAACTTAGAAGACTAATATTTATGTGGTGTTTGGCAATTGAGTTAGAACCAAAACTTTTGGCTGGTACAGTATAAAGCTCTCACTAGTGTCAAAAAAAGTGTGCTATTGTAAAACTCTCACATGCTAGCGTTTTCAATCAAAATTAGTTAAAATCGTTAGTTCTAACCAATACAACCAAACACCCTATTAATGTCGAATTACTACACGCAACATCATTTTGTCCAAATTTAGGATATCTCAACATTAATTCAAGAAAACTGTCTTATGAAGTTTGAGAATATATACATTACGGTAGAGCTATATATGGCTATAGGTAGGCGGCCAACCTCCTTAAAATTTTTTCCTTTAATTTTATATGTAAATTTTAATGAATTTTATAATTCGCTCTTTTTGAAATTTTAAAATTCTATACTTGCCTCGTCTAGTAATGTATAAAAATTGGATGAAATTTTTAATATACATCTCCAACCTTTCTAATATATTTAATTTTCTGACTCCACCATCGATACATCTTTATATCTTTTCAAATCTCCGGGAAACGCACAAAAATGTCTGATCACAAGCTCTTCAAATGTTCACGTTCCAGCCCTCTAAAACCTAAAATGTTTACAAACCTTAATCACATTTTGCTCAACCAAGACCACTAATGGAATCTTACGATCCGAATAATTACGCATAAGGGTATATATAATTTCAAAGAAAAAGAAAAACAGAATAACAACAACAATAAAGCTCCGGAAAGAAAACCGTTGTTGATAAAATCAACTACTTTTAAAATAAGCATAAATATCTGTTAAGTTGGGGAGTCTAATTATATATTGCCCGGACGATTATGAATTTTTACAGAGAGTTGTTAAAATCACAAATCACCTTCCAAATTACTATTGCCTGGAGGATTTAGTATCACAAAATTGTTGCAAAAGATTTATTCCATGACGTTCTTGTGGTCAGAATATAAGCACGCGCGCGCGCATATATATATATATATATATGTGTGTAAAATAAGATAGATTTTCAAGCCTGACTCCTTCAACAATATGATTCTGTTAGAGCCCCCATAAAAACACTAATGGAACTTAAATTGTGACGCACAACGGGATGAATCACGTACTAGAGCACTTAAGTTCCAGTAAAAAAATTATAATTATATTTGATTTACTAGTTAAAAGAGTAAAAATTTCAGTTTGAATTAGTTTTACTACGATATTTTCTTTTATAAAATTTGAATTGGTACAATATTTTCAATATGTTCTGACGGCTTAAATATCAGCAATCTAAACGCCCTATACAAACGGTGGGAGAGTGAATATTTTTGTGGAGACTAAGGGTTTCTCCGAAAATTTAATCCCTACCAAGTTGATCATCGCAAACATATCATGTTATATGTTTTGAAAGGTTGATTCAATAATAATTATTTGCTAAATAATCGGTAGTATACTGTGATCATTGTTTGCCCATTTACGATATAAGAGATGGATACTTTAAAAAATCTGTCCTAAACCTCCATAGGATCACACCTCATTGTCAACAATGGCCAACTCTCTTTTAATTGTGCTTCAGGACATTATCGGTGTTATCAACTACAGTTAATATAAAGTGGGCCCACAACAGACGTTTCACTTTCTATTAGTAAGCGTCGTTTTTTGTAATTAATAAAATACTCTTTCTAATTTTTTTTCCTGTAGTGCCTTTACTAAACAAAAATTCTAACTCTGCCCCGGTTTACAAGAGTCAACAAATAAGAAGTAATTATATATGATCCAGACAAGTTTTATAGTTACGTACGGTATTTATAATCCCTCCGGAACAGGAAAAATGTAGACGATATTTTTCTTTCCATTAAACATCACAGTATTATAAATGGAAATTAAGCCCGCCAACTTATCAGAAGATCGTCAAACAGTTATTTTCACGTGAACAAAAGCATGCATGAAAACTTAAATAAAATTATTTTAAAAAAACTTAAATAAAAATGACTGTCGGTTGTAAACTATTTATTAACCATTGGACCTATTGTTGGTCCCTTTAATAACTATTGATCTAATTGTTAATAACTATAAATAGTTGGTGCAAATTCTTCCGTCAATTTTATGTTGCCATATGATGCCATGCATTAAGACAGCACATAACCTTGTGTTATAACGATTAAAAACCCAAATAAAAAAAAAACTTTTAGTTGACAAAAAAATTTTTAATAATTAATATGATTGAATTTTTATCATGTCAAATCATTTATTGTTGTTAAAATATACTTTTATTGCAAGCGTAACCATTAAAAATAAACTCATTAAAAACAAGTATATATATAGACACAAATAAGTGGGTGTTAGCACTATGAAAAAAAAAATTATATGTGACAAAAGGTTTTTTTGCCGTGTAAAAAAAGTTTGTTTCTTTGTTTCTTTCTTCCTTTTTTCCCCTAAAGATGTGAGAAAGGTATAATATATATATATATATATATATATATATATATACATCTCCAAAATGATTAATTTTTAAATAAATTTCAGCAATATACGTATAACCCTAAACTTTGACACAAATTTCAATGTTTAAACTTTTTTTTTTTTTTACTCTCTCAAAATTATATACATTATGCCGATCGAGAAACGCGCGCCATGTAAACAGAAATCAATAGGCCTTGTTAGTGCTTGTGCTTCAATGAATTATATACCGTAATCACTATTCCAACTTGAAGAGCAGAAGAAAAAATATATATAGGTAGATATTTATGATGTTTTATGGGGTGTAGCACTGCACTCATGTGGACATGTACTGAAGCTGATCATCATGATGATCAAGCTTGAAAAGTGTAAAAACATGTACCTAAAGGAGATGACTACGCACCAACTACTACCACACCTCCATCACCAACTTAAAATATTTATATTTGTGCTCCTCAGTAACTTTTTATATTATTTATGGTGGGAAAATTTTAAAAGTAATGTTCTTTGAGTTTATTTAAAATGTTTAAAAGATAGACTAATTAAGTTTCAACTGATAAAAAAGGATAATTTGTTCTTTAAAAAAAGAGTTTAAAACTGCTTTTTGATTGGTTAAATTGTTGAAAAAGTCAAGAATATTGAGTATTTAAAAAATTAATCAGTTTTTTTAAAACTAAAAAAAAACTCCAAAGACAAAGGACGCAAAATAAAAAGGTATCTCTCTTTCCCTCAATTGGCCAATTTATTTCACCAAACCTACCCTCACTTATGGTCGATATGCTTCGACATCTAATCTTACTTTCCACTTCCTAGATTAAATTTTTAGTTTTAAGTTTAAATTTATTTAATTTTTTAAGATATGCCAAAAATTTTGTTTTAAATCTATTACTAATTTGTTTATTTAATATATAGCTAATGTTTGACTAACGTACAAATTCTCTAAAAAAAATGTTCAAATTCTTTTAGAAATACTTAAATGCTTACTAATAAGGGTATTGTTAACATTTCAAACAGTTTAATTGGTCAAAGGGACTACTATAAGAAAAACTGCATTTAACGATAAATGATTTACGATATATAGTTTTTAAATGTCGTTGAAAAAAACATATAACGACATCTCCAATAAAGATGTCGTTAATAACATTTGAAACAATAATTAACAACATCTATATAGATGTCGTATTAAAGGTCTCCTTTTAACGACAATAGTTTAGTGCCGTTAAATTATTTAACGACAAGTAGGAGATGTCATCAAAGCCTTGGAGATTCCACGACATCCTTTATAGACGACATTGGTCACACTAAACTATTATCGTTAAAAGTATACCTTCAATACGGCATTTATATAGATGTCGTTAATTCTTGTTTCAAATGTCGTTAATGACATATTTGTTAGAGATGTCGTTGTATGTACTTTTCAATGACATTTAAAAACTACATGTCGTAAATAATATGTCGTTAAATGAAGTTTTTCTTATAGTGGACGTTCTTAACTCTAAAAAAAAAAATGATGTGGTACTTTTTTTTTTCATTTCTGTATATAAAAATTGGAGGATTAATTGATTCCAAATTAACAATTTATAAAAAAAAAACACATAATGCACTTCACAGAAAAGCTTTTAAACAGATTCATGCATGTCGATTTAATAGGTTTAACGAATATGCTTATACAGTTATGTTCCCTGGCAAGATCATTATTAAGAGTTAAGGCGTGAACTTAATTATATTGAATGGGTAGATCAGAGACTGTGCCCATTTTTTCTTTTTCTTTTTTTTTATTTGGAGGAAGAGATTGTCCTTTGGTCCAAAAAACGTAGAAAGCCGAAAATTACGTGCATTAAAGGGGTTTGTTGTTAGTTGAATTAATATATATGGGTGATACTTGATAGAGAGGCTTGACATATTATTGTTTTCAACTAGATTGACATCGACTAGCCAACTTGTATTTTATTGAATTGTGACTAATTAAATTAATTAATAAAAAAATATAAAAAATAGATAAATTTATAATCCAGACACAAAGACCGGCAAAAATAAAATTTAAGGAAAAAAAACTATGTAAAAGGCAAACGAAATCAACAATTGAGACAATAATTTTCTTTGAGCTCTTTGCCTGAAATTCATACACACTCGAGTTGCTTATTTAGTTTATAGATTTGAATGAAAATCTAATTTTTATGAGAGAAAATATTGTAAAAAATAATAGTTTGAACTTAAAAGCCAAACTAGCTGTAACTAGTTTTTTAAGTTTAATACTGAATCTTCTCAAAGTGTGCGGGGCCTGGTTTAGTACATAAAAGGTCTCAATCCACACACTTAGAATTGCCTATTTAGTTTGAATGAAAATTTATTTTTTATAAGAGAAAATATCGTAAAAAATAGTGGTCCAAAGGTATAAACCAAACAATAACTAGTCTTTTGAAGTTTAATATGTGTAGGGCCTGCTATAATAATTATTGATTGGACAATTTGTGGGATTAATTATCCCTCAAAAAGGATTGGATTATTGGTCCAAAACTAGGATTCAAGCATTGTTCATCTGCCACCCCCTCGCCTGAGCTTTCCAATGTCAGTTCTTGAAGCCCACCTCCCCACGGGATTGTCGTTCACAGAAGTTCGCCTACTTCACCAGCTTGTCGCTATTGGCCGGCAGCAAGGCGGAGTAAAAAAAAAATTATTTAAGGGAAACAGAGCCTATATTAATATTATCAAGAAAAATTAAATAAAGAAGCTAGATAACAAAATACTTTGGCGGAACATAATTTTAAAGGGCTCATGATATAATTCTTATAAACTTTTATGTACAATATAAAAAAAAATTCAAGGCACAGTTTTCCACCCTTATTAGTGTGTAGCTTTGCCTTTGACTGGCAAACTATCCTAGAATTTTATGTTCCAACTTGCTACTATATAAAATTATTATACGCTACAATAAAAAGTAAAAGTTTGCTATTGTATAAAACTCTTATATGTTACCGTGTTTATATTTTAACTTTAAGTTCTAACTTTATTTTTAAACATTTTTTTTTGTCGCTTATAGCCCTCTAACCCATATCTATGTCGCTTGACAGGTCCATGTCAAGATGTCCATTGTGCACTGCCCTCTAGCCCCAAATCATCAACGTCTCTCACACGCCTCAACCCATGAGCTCAGTCGCTTGCCATCCCAACCTTGCGAACCGTCAAGCTTTGTGAAATATTATATTTAATTTGATTAAATTATTTTTATGAACGTTCAATTTTAAAAGTTACCAAACGTATATAGTATAGGATTCAACACATTTTTTTCTTTAACGACATTTAGCAAGTTGATTAAAATTAAAATTTTTGGTTTAAAAATTATAACATATGTAAACTTTACATTGTAACTAGTTAGGACTAATTGGTTCTAACTAACATTTAAAACACATGTATATCTATCTAAAATAATCTTCATATAATCATATTCGGGCCAACATGTCAAACAACCTAGAGGAAAGAGGTTGCATTTGTTGGTACATTTTGGTGATAAATACGCGCCTAACGGCAACTTTAAATTCAAATTTTCTATCTTGAAAAAGTAGGAGAAGTAAGAAGCTATAGAATTATATAGGCATAATTAGAATCTCTGTAAAGAATGTTATTGCCTTCTTTTTCTATTAAAGAAAAAAGAAAAAATGGACATGATATAGATGACTATGTTGAAATTCTCTTTCCTACTTATTTAATAAGGAACATGGAAAATCTAGAACTCTAGTACTTGATTAATGTTGGTTCTCAATTGATATTTTTTCCAAAATTAGCACTACAATATATAAGTTATGAAAATAAATTTGAAAAAAAAAAGACTAATATTTTGTGAAAGATAATAAGGCAATAAAAAGATTATTGTTCAAATTTGAGGAACCAACGAATTGATTATTTCGGGCATTTTAAGTTCAACTAAACATTGGTTCTGTTGGTGGAGGACGATCCAAACATCTTTTCTCACTTATCTGCCAAAAATTATGATTATTAGCTTATGTTTTTTTCCCCTGTTTTTACTATCCACCTTCTCAGATATGATTTGAAGTCGATCTAAAATCTTTGAAATTCTTATGAACCGGATTAGACGGTGGACGTTCTTGAATAAACATACATACATATGTATATGTAAATTTTTTTTAAAAAAATAAAGTAGTGCTTACTTATCAGATCATAATTTTTTTCTTAAAAAAAAAAAACTCAACAAAACTAATCAAAGCGTGGAAAGAAGACTTAAATCGAGCTGTCCTTAAGAAAATATCATGATTGTCTGGAAATCTTTATCTATGTTCTTCTTAAATTCCCTCAATTTTTCTCAATAATCCAAGCTTGTGATCTCCATATATTTGTTAAACAATTTGTATGATTATTGATCCGCATTGGAGTTTCCATTCTAAGGCTACCAACAAACACCCGAAACATCTTATTTATTACTTTACTTCTAGTGCTAGTTTGCACTCCTAATAGAAATAAATGTATTCGGTATTGACGGTGGCTCAAAAACTGGTTAATTCATCCCCTCTCTCTATGCTTGTCGAAAAGTGCGTACCAAGCATTGTAAAAATAAAAAATTAAAAAATAAAGAAAAAACATTACCAAAAAAAGAGGAAAAAAAAAACGTTTTGGAAGGCTAAAAGAAAAAAAAAAGTTTCAAAAAGCATAAAAAAGACGTTTCAATTGGCAAAAAAACGTTTCATACAAAAAAAGATGAAACATTTTGGATTTTTAGTGCTCTAAGAGCACCGTACGAAACTCATTTTTTTTTATATTTATTAAAGATATTATATATATATATAGAAAATGTCTCAAATCCAACAGCCAAACCAATCCCTCAAATGTAATAATTAAAAAAGATATAATCTACCTCAATGTTATATTATATTCAAGTTACTTAAGTGTTACATGATATACTAAAAAGTTAAAATACGAAAAATTACGCGGACTTAAGACTTGACCCACACACATATACATATTGTCTGAAACATCTCTCTTAATTCACTGGATCCTTATCGACGAGTTACCTATCTATTTATTGTCAAGAATCAATGAAGAAAGTTGACTATATAGCACTCCCACGGTGACAAGAAATTTTCCTTGATTAACGCACTTTAAACAAATAACGAAAATAAATCAATACATGGATCATATGTACCACCTTGTTACTATAAAGAAAATTTTCTTTTGGAAAGACAGAATTTCCCAAAACCCCCCAAGTGGTAGCTGTCGACGATAAAGGGGATGGTTGGGTTTCATTTATATCGTTAGTCAGGTGGTGTTGGAACCGGCATTAAAAGTGACCAAAAGGAAAACGCCTTCTTTCTCAGCCTCTTGAAAAAGCCATTAATAAGGATATTATCTATAGGTCCCTCTAGCTTGGTGAAACTATAAAAAGAACCATCCTTCTCTTTTTTCTTTCACATGCGCACATCTCTTTTGTACGTTCAATAACCCATTCTTTTTCCCTTAAATATCATACATTTTCCTTCTTAGTTCCTTAGCTTCTTGTTCTTCTTCTTCTTCTTTTATCTATTCTTTCAAAGAAGAAAGAAAAGAAAAGAAAAGACAAAATGGGGAATGAGAAACCACAAACACATATTACCATTGAAAACAAACAAACATCTGTGAAACTCAAGTATGTCAAACTAGGTTACCACTACTTAATCTCCAATTTCATGTACCTTTCTCTTATTCCTCTCATTTTAGCCCTAGCCCATCTCTCGGTCGAAGACATCTCCAAGCTCTTCCACCGCCTCGAGCTCGGTCTGGTCTCCGGCACCCTCGTGTGCACCGCCCTCACCGTCTGCCTCGCCACGCTCTACTTCTCATGGCGTCCGCGGGACGTCTACCTCCTCGACTTCTCCTGCTTCAAGCCCGAGCCGTCGCTCATGTGCACGCGCGAGACGTTCATGAAGCAGACCTCGCTCGCCGAGTGCTTCGACGACGAGCTGCTAGGTTTTCACCGCAAGATTATCGAGAGATCTGGGTACGGGCAGAGGACGTACGTGCCGAAGGCGGCGCTGGAGGACCCGCCCACGGCGTCAATGGCGAAGGCGAGGGAGGAGGTGGAGATGGTGGTGTTCGGGGCCATCGATGAGCTGTTGGCCAAAACCGGGGTTAAGGTCAAGGACATTGGGATCTTGGTGGTGAACTGCTCATTGTTTAACCCCACGCCGTCGCTCTCCGCCATGGTCGTAAACCGGTACAAGCTCAGGGGCAACATCCTGAGCTATAGCCTTGGCGGGATGGGGTGCAGTGCTGGTCTAATTTCCATTGACCTTGCCAAACGTTTGTTACAGGTTTGTCAAATAAATATCCATTAGTGATAATATTTTTTTAAAAATTATTAATTTTCGCTAATAATATGTTAAAACAATTAATTAGTAATTATTACTCCAAAAGTCAAGTGACGTTGGTCAGTAATTTATCACTAATAATCTTGCTAATTTTAACAAATTTCGTGTTATATATTTCTTCAAACAAACAAAAGTTTTCCTAAGTAACTAATTTTGCATACATATCTATATGCGTGTGTGTGTGTGTATTTGTATAGGTACATGGGCCCTGCCCTCCTGGCCAACTTGTACCTCTCAATGTTTGTAATTTGTAAGATATATCATATACTGTATATGTGGTATTTTTGTTGTGACCTATATCATGTTCTTTGAAAAAAATTTCTTACAAGAATTATATCTTTATTTAAAAATAAAAACAAATATGCGCGCGCGCACACACATATATATAATTGGTTTCTCGGTCTCTCAGAGATCACATGGGACAGCATTAATTAGATTGTCAGCCACTTGTCAATGTTTTGGGGTCGTGATATTCACCATCTTTTTAATAATTTATAAACAGGTATACCGCAGTTATTCTTCCAATCAGGAAGTGTTCATCGTCGCACTGTCAATGTCAAAGTCATATATTATAAATGATATTTATTGTGTCAACCTCCTGCAACTTTAAGTGGATGTTTGAAAGAGTGGTAGGAATCAGTGATAGAAACTACTTTTATTGTAGCATGTGAGAATTTTTTACTATTTATAACTGAGATTGTGGTGGGAACCACTCACGCCAAACACCCCTTAAATTGTCCAACATTTAAAAAAATAATAATAACAAAAAATAAATCTTATAACTTTTCCTTATTCCTTTAAAGGAGAAAAAAGACAACAAAGGGACAGGGAGTATTAACTCCTACTTTCATTTTGGTGAAACGCATATTTATAAAGCACATGAAATGCTATGTAAATTATAGTTTAACTGTTTTATATTATACATGTTTGGTATAAACGCATGTAAAAAACAAAATTGAGATTACTACTAAATATGCACACATGGTTCATGCTTGAAAAAATTACTAAAATTTGTTATTGATTCTAGTTATCTTTCTCTCGTCATTTGTTTAAAAAATTTATTAGGAGCAACCCAACACCTATGCCCTAGTGGCGAGCACAGAGAGCATGACTCTAAACTGGTACGGCGGTACAAACAAGTCCATGCTGATCACCAACTGCCTCTTCCGCCGCGGCGCCTCGGCGGTCCTCCTGACAAACAAGGGGTCGGAGCGCCACCGCTCCAAGTACCAGCTTATGCACACCCTCCGCACCCACAAGGGCGCCGACGACAAGAGCTACCGGTGCGTCATGCAGCAGGAGGACGACGCTGGGATGGTCGGCGTCAAGCTCTCGAGGGACCTCCTCACCGTCGCCGGCGACGCCATCAAGACCAACATCACCATGCTAGGCCCCCTGGTCCTCCCCGTCTCCGAGCAAATACTCTTCCTGGCAAACCTAGTTGGACGTAAAATCTTCAAGATGAAGATCAACCAGTACGTCCCGGACTTCAAGCTCGCCTTCGAGCACATCTGCATCCACGCCGGCGGCCGAGCCGTGCTCGACGAGATCCAGAAGAATTTGTCCCTGACGAAATGGCACGTGGAACCTTCTAGAATGACGCTTTACAGGTTTGGAAACACCTCTAGTAGCTCACTTTGGTACGAGTTGGCTTACACCGAGGCCAAAGGGCGGGTCCGAAAGGGAGATCGGGTCTGGCAAATCGCATTCGGCTCTGGCTTCAAGTGCAATAGTGCGGTTTGGCGTGCATTGAGGACGATTAATCCGGCCAAGGAGAAGAATCCATGGATTGATGAGATTCATGAGTATCCCCTTGATGTGCCAGACATTCAACCCGTTATAGGGTACTAAAATTCTGTTGTTATTTAAATATATATATATATACACATGTACGGGTCGTTTTTTTTTGTTGTTCTAATTTTAATTTTAATTATTTTTATTATAAGGCTCTCTTCTTAGTGAAGCTAGGGTTTGTGGTTTGGAGTGCTAGTAAATGCGTGAGTGTGTGCATGTGTACTCATGTTTCTATCTATCAATCTAGTAGAATATATTATTATAATAAGATCATGTTGTTCATTTTGCCATGATTTATTAGAGGGATAAAAACATTTAATTCATATAAATGCTATCGAACCGGCCCAACTAGCAGCCAGAGGTCTGATATGGACAGAAATCAAATCGGCCCGGATCATTCAATACGTACTCTACAATGTTTGAAAAAGAAGGGCATAATAAAAGCTCCTTGATTTACATTTGGATATTTTCCTTGAAGCAAGTGGGTTGTTGGTATTGGGGTTGGTTTGGGGTTCACAATATATATATATATGTATATAGAGTAAAAACACGTTTGTATACAATTACTATTAATCTGTTGTAATGCTGGCTATAGCTACTGTCAGATCCGACATTAATCTAGTTGGGAAAAAAAGCACGGGATTATTAATTAAAAAAATGATTGTCAGTGATCCAAACAAACATATGGGTTTAATTAATCATGGAATAGACATGATATATTAGATTATCTTAAAGGGAACTTTATCCCTTCAAAAGACGTGAAACCAAAACGTGTCTATTTCTTTTAGTGATTTACCCAAGATATATGCATATATATATATATATATATATATATATATATGTATGTGTATGACAATTTTGCCATTAGTAATGATGGAACCTCCCAGTTACATCCTTAGTAGAGAGAAATTAAATATTCCATTCTGAGGAATCAAATTTGCTGTTTTTGAAAAGTTAATCATGTGATTCACGTTCTTGCAAAAACAATACATGTATTTGCGGTGTTTATCTATTACAATAATTAAAAGTGTGAGTCTATATCGATATACCTTGATTATATATTTTATAAAAATCACAATATAGCGATTCTAGTTTACTTAATCAAGTGGATTGACATAATAATTTAGACTGTCCTTTCTAAGGCAGAGGAGGAAATTTCTAGGATCTCAATCAAATATTCTCTCCTTTTTTATCATCTATTTTTTTTTTGTTTTAATCTTTAAATTATAAATAAAATGAATTTTGTATACACCTTGAACTTTGTGTATATGATTTTTTTTGTTAGATCTAAAGGCATTCAGGTGATCAGAAATTGACATAAAAAATGGATTTTATAGTATCAATCAGAAGAGATTAAATACTGTTGAGGGCATTTTGAAAGAGCCAATCTAGATTTATTTCTTGTGGACCTAGCTCCATTTTCCTCCCTTTGTGAGGTTATATATTTACACACCAGCGAACAAATTAATAATTAACTACATGTTTAAATTGTTAAATATTATAATGAATATTGGTTTGTTATATCCATTTTGATATTTTTTTTATCGGATCTATAGCTACAATCTAAATATTTATTTTGGTTGAATAAAAATACCCCTTAATTAATTAATTGCGGTTGATCAAGACTTGTTTCTAAAATTAAAGGACAAATAATAGTTGCTAGGTGATCTAGGTGTAGTCTTTAATTAACTTCCGAGACTCGAAAAGAAGTAGAGAAGGGTTATTTACGTACAATTAAAGGTGTGCCTCGTCTAATAATTTTGATGTGAAATATCCCTATAAAAATTTGAAAATATTAACTTTCTATATGGGTTGCTTATGTATATATAGCTCGTTTGGTTTGAGGGTAGTTCCAATCATTTTACTCTAAGAATGTTGTAGTAAATAATATATTTTTTTAAAGATTTGTAGTAGATAATAAATTTACTAGGTAAATAGAAAATTTCCTAGGTAAAAATTTATAAGTACATTTCTTGTTTACCGCTTACTCTAAATATTATTAAATCCTGCTATTTAAAAAGAGAAACCTCAAAAACTCATCACAAATATCTTGAACATTTTGGAAGAAATAAATATAAGTTATTGCAAGCAAGAACATAAATAAATACAATAAAGATCATTGTTTGCACGTGAACTACGAAATGGGCATTGGTAATATATACATATAAATATATATGTACGTATGTATGTATATTGTCACATATTACTAACTACAAAGGATTATTATTATTTTTTTTATTTTGCCAAGTCGATGAGGAATGGAAATGGAATAAATTAGTTGAATTTAATCCTTTGGGAAATTGTAAATCAGATGGATGTGGGGTTACTATTGTCCAGTGGATATGAAAGATCATTCAAGCACCCGAACGATTTTATTAAATATACTGTCAGAGGAAGGTGAATACTAAAATATTTTCATGGTAGATAAAGGAAAATCTTTTCGGTGGAGGAGGTAGAGGCTTCATGTTTTAGCCATTATATTAACATATTAATAGATGAATCTATAATTATTTACGTTAAAAATTTATAATATATAATACATAATTATTTTTAATTATAAATTTATTAATTATTAAAAGTTAATTTTATAATTAAAATACCATCTTATCATGAAAATTTTTAAGATAAGGAATGATGATATTATTAAATAAAATCTAAAATGTGGTAGATGAAGTACAATACTAAGTCTGATCAGAGTCATGACATGAAAGAAACTACACGCATTCATGGAAGCGTAATGATATGTCGTATCAAATAATATGATATGTTTTTTCCGAGAGTTGCTTTCTGATATCCAAGCCATCACCAATAGACCTACCTTTTTTTGGCCGTAATTAGGATCAAATTTAATGTGTTGAAAGCCCTAACCGAATCTTTATATATATATATATATATATATATATATGTATGTATGTATGTATGTATATTGTACATGTTACTAACTACTAAGGAATATAAATATTTTTTTAATCTTGCAAGTCGGTGGGGAACGGAATGGAATAAATTAGTTGAATTTAATCCTTTGGGAAATTGTAAATCACAAGGATGTGGGGTTACTATTGTAGAGTGGATCATGAAAGATCATTCAAGCACCCGAACGATATTATTAAATATACTGTCCGAGGAAGTGGAATACTAAAATATATTCATGGTAGATAAAGGGAAATCTCTTCGGTGGAGAAGGTGGAGCGTACTGTTTTAACCATCATATTAACATTTTAATGATTCTATTTGTGACTGTTTACATTAATAATTCACGGCATATGATACAAAATGCTTTCAGCCATATATCAACTGATTATTAAAAGGCTAACCTAATTGTTAAAACACCCTACTTCACTATAAAAGTTCTCAAAGATAAAGAATGATGATATTGATTAAATCTTTGACATATATACGAAGTAAGAATAAATTTTACGTGGTGCTTGCAGGACGTTTGAAACCTTAAATAAATTTTCCGCTTATGTTTCAAAGAATAAATATTTTGTCTCTTTTTTTTGAAACCTTTTTTTAATTTTTCAGCCGAAATATTTTTTGTTAACTTTTGAAACGTTTTTTTTTAAAAAAAAAACATTTATTTTCCTTTTTTGTCCCAAATTTTTTTTTTCCTATTTTTCCTTCCAAATTTTTTTAAAATTTTATTTTTTTTTATTTTTTTAATTTTTGTTAACTAGCCCGCGGAGCCTGTTACTAAAATATGGTAGAAAAAGTACAATACTTAAGGCTGATCAGAGTCACATGAAGGCAATCTACACACATTCATGGAAGGGTGTACTGTCGTTTTGGTACCGTATATTTAATGTCGTGTTAAATTTGCGTGTATGATAGGTTATTTCAGGAAGTTGCTGTCCGAGATCCAAGCCATCACCAATAGACCAACCTTTTTTCAGCGGTAATAATGATCAAATTTAATGTGCTGAATGCCCTAAGCGAATCTTTTACTATATACTATTTACGGACTTGGATTACCTTTTCAACTCTCCCTGTCTCAAATCAAACTTTATCTGCCTACTATGTTGTTGTGATATGTCATTTAAAAAATTTGAGACTTAAAAAAACGTACTAGTGCATATCTAGAACTTTAAAGGAATGTGGTATAGAATTAAGGAGAGTGACTATGAATTCGTTGTTGAAAATATTTTTGCCTGGTTGTTGGGGATTGTAGGGTTTACGGTGAAGATGAACGGTGTTGAATAAGGCGGAGATCGATGGGTGTTTTGACTGAGAGCGGAGTTTGGTTTCAAGTAGAGAGCACTTGCTAGAGAGCAGTCATTTTGGTTGACTTCTGAGTGGGCATATTTCAAACAAAAAGTAACTTTTTTTTTCCCTCCGAGAGTAATTATCTAAACTTCCAATCACAACCCTACTTATCTCAAGAGGATGGTTTGTTCAATTACCATTTTTAAGACAATAGTTGCCCAATAAAACGGTAAAAATATCATTATATACTAATCTTAATTTTGTTATATATCCCTCCTTTAATGTCCCCTTAGATTTATGCCGTCCTTCATAGTCTTAGATCCGTGCCCTAACTTTTTTGAAACATTTAGCTAATGTGAGCAAGATCACAATGTGTGGCTAGAGCAGTGTGGCCCTCCTGAGGTCACTTTCCAAGGCAACTTAGCTAGAATGGGACGCGTGATTTTTAAAAATTGTAATTTTATCATAAATTTTTTTCCAAAAGAATTATATTTGCCCTTATTTTATAAAAAATTCACCGACTTGTTACTGAATATTTTAAAAATGTTGTGTCTTTTATTTTACAAGAAAAATATGACCGTATTTTTATTTAATCATAAAAATATATAACTATGTATTAAAAAAATTCCTAGCTTCGCTACCATCCGAGGTGTCCGCCAACATTGAAAATTGGTCTTATCCAGCAACACATCTACAAAATAGTGTAGATCCAAGTATCTAGGCATGATCTTGTGTGTCTGTGTATTAAAAAAATTCCTAGCTTCGCTACCATCGTATCTAGGCATGATCTTGACAATGATGTTGGTTTCTTGTGTGTGTCTGTTCCGCGATGCATGCACTTGCAGATCCAAGTCTAACAAAAATTTATTGTTGTTGGTAGAAGTTGTTTGGTCGTTTATTGGTGACTAAATCCAAGGTGTGATCGCCTACTGATATTCAGCAACCCTTCTTGCAAATGACTTATACTTATTTAATTGTCACGTCCCTAAGTACGGATAATGACGTGGTAGATTAATTAAATTAAACCAAAATATTTGATTTAAAACACCAATTAAATGTTTCGGATTATTTTAAAAAACATGATATTTTAAAAACTCTTTAAAACAATTATTGTTATTTTCAAATAATTAATCATAAAATAAAATAACGAAGACAAAAGGACATAAGCCAGGCCCTACCGAACCTACATTAGTATACACACATAGTATCGACAATAAAATATTACAATCACAGTCCAATATGAAAGAACAAAAATTTAAATAATACATGCCTTGGCTTACATAAAAAGTTAACCTGAGCAAGATTCCTACAACTTACATGTTGCTCTGTTGTCTCCCAACGATTCTAAGTTACAATCCACCTAGAGGAAAATGTTTTCAAAACAAAGAAAGAAATGTGAGCGGAAGGCTCGGTAGGACTAAGCTTTTGAAACATTAAATTTTAACATGTAAATTTCATTTTTAAAACAAAACTATCAAGCAAGGTAAATAAATAAATAAATAAACAAATGACTCATTGAAGCTCAATAAATTTACTTATACTGTTTAGTCATTTATTCACCCATAATCAGTCTCATTATATGTTTCCGGCAAAGCCATATGAATCACCATCGAAATGATCCAGTTGGGTTTCGAGACCTGCCCCTAAGATCGTGCTCCCCATGACCCGATCTCTGTATATGGCATCATGCTCTAGTCTATCATTCCAGACGATGCTAGTCGACACGTTCGGTGTCTTATCATTATCATGTTCCACTTTACCGGATATTCTCATTACGTTCATTATTTGATTCATTATGATCTTTCATTCTTAGACAAGTAATGAAAATGCTAAGAAACTCATTTTTAAATCATTCCTTAAAAACCAAATTGGAAGAAATCATTTGTCAAGAAACCTTTTTGTGGCCAAAGGCCCCCTTTGAAAATATTTAAAACATTTGTCATTTAGTGAAATCATTTTGAAAGAACCTTTAAGGCCAAAAACTATTTTAAAACCTGGCTACTGAAGAAAGGGGGTAGAAGTCTTACCTTGATATCCAACACTGATACTCGGCACCGTAGTTTTGACCCGTCTTACATAAGCTCCATGAAACCATGAACAACCTTAAATAGAGACTAAGTTCATTAATATCTAACTTAGACTTATCTTACTTTACTACACAACTCTTTGGTGTCTTAGTGTGCCATTTATATTTTAAACAGTGAAAACTGGTGAAAAAATCAATTCCCACAAAAATCCAGTTGGCCTGTTGGACTTCCCAGACCGGCCTACCATTTATGTTTTAAATAGTGAAAGCTGGTGAAAAAATCAATTCCCACAAAAATCTAGTTGGTCCGTCAGACTTCCCAGACCGGCTTGCTGAACTTCACAATTCGGCCTGCCTAATATACGAGTCCGGCCTGCCGACGATGCTCAACCATCGGCCTGCCGAACTAGAAAAGTCTAAAAAGTTCCAGACTTGGGTCTTAACTCTCGAGCCCAAATTTCATTTTCACCTGTTTTTTTTCAATTCTCAGGCATCAAAAATGTTAATAGATAATAGAAAAACATAATTAAACACTTTAAAACAACTTTAAATAAGATTTGCATATAAAATTTCAGTAAAATCTGAAAATGGGAAATATGGAGGAAAATAGAAAAACTTGGTTTAAATCCATATCTCATTAATCCAAGCCTAGTTTGTAGATGTTTTGAGGTTCCATAAGGTTTCCTAAGCTCACAAAACTCGGATTGAAACATTTGTGGAAATTTCAAAACAAAAATTTAAAGTTTTAGAAAAACGAATCTAACCTTGAATCCAAGCTTTGATTTGCATTTGTGGACATTAAATCTTGCTTCCTAGCTCCCAATTCATTGAAAACCAAAGCTTGAATTCAAAATTTGAATTTGAGAGAGAGAGGAGGGAGAAAGCAATGAGTGAAGGGAGAGAAAGAAAGAGGGAGAGAGCTGGAAATGAGAGAGAACGAGAGAGAGTGAATATAAGAGAGAGAGAGAAAAAGAGAAAGGGTTTAAATAAAAGGAAAGGAGGTTAGTTTGGTAAAATACCATGTCCAACACATAGTTTTCAAGAAAGGGAACATTTTAGACATTTGATAAATTATTTAGTTTCAAAAACCAAATTAACGATTTAAAGTAATAAAAAATAATTAAAAGTGATATCAATTTAGAAATACTACAAGATAGTTGAATTAAATTCAAATCATATCATGGCACACTAATTCACCATTTTTTAGTGCATTACTTACACCTTATTAATTTTGGGGTGCTACAACAATACATGACTAACGATTGACACATGAATCGACAGCCAGTGGTTCCTCACTAAATCAAGCGATCGATTTGGACAAGTAGATAACTAATAGGGGCGGAGCTATATCACGTCGGACCTAATAGGGTGTTTAAGAGCATCAGTTAAAACCAATTTTGTTTAAAAATACTATAACATGTGAAAACTTTATACTGTAGCGACCAAAAATTTTGACTTTCACTTACATTTTCAAACACCACGTCACTCTTTTTAATTTTACTCCTCCAAAAAAAAGGACTTTTGCTATATTTTACTACTCCTCCCTTGAAATTTATATAACTTTCATTATGAAGGTAGAATTGTTAAATATACTCATGTTTCCAACTTAAAACCCTAAATAAATCAAAAACTATCTATAATACTCTATAAACATATATTTTTGCTTTTTGAGTTTTAAAAAGTTTTTTTAATTCTGATACATACTTAGTTTATTTTGAAGAAAAACAAAATAGATAAAATGAAAGTCAAAACAAGGAAAAATAAAATATATATTAATATGTTGCAATTTTGGTTTAAAATTTTTGTTTTATTATGCTTTCTTAAAAAAAAAAAATTTCTCGCTCTGTCACTAATGACGGGTGATCCTCCTGTAAACCACTCTAACAATTGATTCAATTGCTCAACGTTCATAACATGAAACTTAATTGTTAACAGTATTATAGTTAGATTTGAAAGGTAAAAAGATTAAGGAGGGACAACAGTACCAATATTCTAGGAGGGCTATAAAGATTTGAAGGTTGTTCCTCTAGATCTCTCTTAAAGCAACTTTGCAGAAGTGTGAGTTATTATGGGTACACTTTCTAATTTTCTCACAATACTCCCATTTTTGGGGTCAATTTGAGAAATACTATTTTTGTGCTATTGTTTGTTAATTATATCATTTTTATGAACAAGTTTGAAACATAGCACTACTAAGAAATATAAAAACACTATTATTTCTAAGTATTTTAGACAAAAATTAGACAATAACATTTTGGCCTTTTTAGTTAAAAAAGATGGTATGGCTCAAAAGGAAAAAATAAAATAAAAAGGAGATAGGACATAATAATGGTAGTAAAAAAGTGATCTATCACCTAATTTGCTCCCTTGTTTAGCTTACTTGACGACATTAATGCGGCCCAATCCCACATTACACAATTTTTATGTTGGAACTGAAACTCAAACATAATTTTCTAAATATTTTAAAGATGATCATAATTACAAAGATCATAATTATATTATATTCTATACTATATAATCACATTTATTTATTGTATAAGGCATTTGAAAACTCAATTTAAACCAATAGTTTGAACTAAAAATATAGTAGTAATTTAAATTTGAAAGAAAATAGTATAACAAAATTGGTTTAAATCAAAAGGTAACAAAATTCCAAACGCCATTTATGTAAAATATTCACAAATTCAAACATATTCTAATTCTACAACCAGAATAATGCCGTGTATAATACATCTCAGTAACCTGCCTTTTTTTCATTGCGCGTATGTCGGTTGTTTAGTCAAATATAATACTATATCTCATTAACTTGTCATTTATTTCATTGAGCGTATGTTAAGTACCTCCATATTCCATGAGTAGGGTTTGCCAATGGTTTTGAGTTAATAATTGGAAAACTTCCTTTTCTCGCTCTCGATTTACGTAAAAATTCAAGAATTATGGTTTTAGTTGTATCAGAGAGACTCGTATTCACATTAATTTCATAGAACTACTTAGTTTAAATACCATATGATTAGGTACCATATGAGCATCCCTTCTTTACCTAATTCTTTATTTTCTACGGGATGCTCTTCCTACTAAACTAAAGGAAACTCCCTTCAATGCCGGGCATATTTCCTTTTCTTTGGCATGGTGTTAGAAGCATTAGTTAGAACTGCAAACACTGTAGCATGTGAGAGCTTTACACTATAGCAACTTTTTTGCTCTTATTATAACATATGAGAGCTTTGCATTGTTTTTAATTGAAAAGTTGATTAGAACCAACTAATGTCAAACCAAAAAAAAAAAAAAAGATTAGTTGAAATTGTTGGATCAAAATCCAATATATATGGGCTAATATATTAAATAAATATGAATTAAAGGCTATCGATAAGATTGCCCAATTAAAAGTGATCAATTTAGGTTTTGGGCTTTTAATGCATCATTAAGTGTAGGCCTCCTATGTGTAGAGACCAAAAGGGTAATTACTAATTTTATGATGGGCTAAATTGGTAATTAAGGATAATTGCTAGGGTTTAGCAATTATATTAAGGGGTTGTGGTCCCCAAGTCAGTACGTACATTATTTTTCTGTTCCCCATCTACAGAAAAATTACAGAGTATTCTGTGAAGGAGGATTTAAGTATCATACTTAGAAGATCCTCAACCTCACATTCAATCAATGGATTCAGGTTAGCTTCCGCATCTTATTAATATTCTTGATGATTTGACATGAATGATCCTAGGTGATGATGGTTTTCATCACAATTCTGTTCTAACAAGTGGTATCTAGAGCCTTTTCATGTTGAATCATTAGGAATCAACAATTTTTTATATGTGATTCTCATTAATAATTCTCAAATTTAATAATCTACGGTTCTATAAAATTGTTGAATTTGAGAACAATTGGTTAGAGAATTTTTCAGTTTAATGTTTTACGGTATGTATACAGTTGGTTGAATTTGGTTTATGTATATACATATATACGGTACAATTGTCGATGCACTGTTGCCGAAAAGAATTCAATAACATGGCTTTGGTTTCATTCATAAAGCAACCGTTTTATATATATACACATATATTCATTGATTTAGTTTTATTTTATATATATATATATATATTGCGATGAATAAAAGGAACCCAGCGGCACTCCTACCACCGCCGGCGAAGGACTCCGAGCGCGGCAGTGAAGCCGTGCCGGAAAGACAGTGCTGCAGCCTCTGGCTCCGGCGTGAGGGAGAAATTAAAAAAAAAAAAAGGCTTTTAAGGACTTTCGCCGGCGGCTGACCCTGTCACCGTCGGCGTCGGCCTTGTCTAGGGGTGGCCGTCAGGCCACGCCAGTGAGAAAGTACTAGCCGAAGCGTCCGGCACTAGAAGCAGTGGCGGCCGTGAGGCCGCCTGCTCCATTCTCGCCCGAGGGGTTGAAAGACCCCTAGGGCACCTGTGGGCCGGTCTGGGCTTCGGCCTAGACCTATATTTTTTTACACGGGCCCAATTGGGGCCGTGACAGGTTAGAACCCAGGGGCTTAACCCCTGCGTTACCAGTTAAAAAAAAAAAAGGGTACACGGGCCAGCTGGGCCCATGACTATGAAGGGGAATAATACACGGGCCGGGCTCGTGACCAAAAGTTACCCAGGGGCCAAACCCTTGGGTGACCCGAAATTTAAAAAAAAAAAAAAAGGAAGGATGTCATGGGCCTAGGCCCATGACACAAAGATGAAAATAAAGGGGGGCTGGTTTAGGATCCGGGTTGAGTCCTCTCGACCCGGTCCAGCTCTGACCCAATCAAGTTGATTTTGACTGTGGACTTTGACCAAATTTTTTTATTTTTATTTTGGTCATTTTTGGTGCAATTTTAAATTCAAATATTGGTAATTTATATATATTTTGAGATGAATTAATTGAAGCAACATGTCACCAAAGTGGCCTATCTTGTAGAAATTAATTTGTTTTAGAATATAAACGGTTGTGTCCATGCAACTTATGTAAATATTGACCGGCCCAAAGGAAGGCAATATTTGACAGAATTGCATGTACACTTGTGGTAATAAATACGTGATGATTGTTCGGTTTTACGTGTGAACAATAAGTCGGCCCAAAGGATGATTTATTGTTTGACATGTTCTTATTGTCAGTGTTTGATTACTACACCAAGATATCACTTACAAGTTAATATTTCTGTCAAAAGACTAAATATTAATGGAGTGCTCGATATCTTGAGATGGGTTTACCTTTATTTGGATTTATTATTGTTATTATGGATTCTTATGTGAGCTTGTTTTGGATTTGTTTGATTTGTTCTCTGGATTCAGCTACTAGTTCTACCTCTAATATTACTGCCAACATCAATTCAATTCCTATGCTGAATGGTAGTAACTTCAAATCATGGCAAGAGAACCTCTTAATAGTTCTCGGAGTCATGGATCTCGACCTTGCGTTAAGGGTTCCTTCTCTTGCACCTCTTACAGATAAAAGTTCTTCTGATCAAAAGAGGGACATGGAAAGGTGGGAGAAGTCAAATTGCATGTGCATGATGATCATGCAGAAGGCCATTCCAGAAGCATTCAGGGGCACTATATCGGAAACGATAAAGACAGCCAAAGAGTTCCTTGAGGACATTGAGAAGAGATTTGTCAAAAATGAAAAGGCTGAAACAAGTACACTTTTGGTAAACCTTATCTCAATGAGATACAGAGGTAAAGGGGAACATTAGGGAGTACATCATGAAAATGTCTCATATTGCTTCAAAATTGAGAGCACTTAAGCTTGAACTTTCTAAGGACTTGCTAATGCATTTGGTTCTTATATCTCTTCCTGCACAATTCAGTCAGTTCAAGGTGAGCTATAACTGCCAAAAGGAGACTTGGTCTCTTAATGAGCTCATCTCAGATTGTGTGCAAGAAGAGGAAAGGCTGAAGCTAGAAAAGACAGAGAGTGCTCACTTGGCTAGTACTTCCAAGGACAAAAGGAAGAAAAGAAAGAAGGATAAAGAAACTACAGTTACGGCCCTCAAAAGAAACAACAAAAGAGACCGGTTGATCTGGAAGGCACAGGTTGTTTCTTCTGTGGAGCTACAGGACATATTAAGAAGCATTGCACCAATTATCACGCTTGGCGTGCCAGAAAAGGTATGCTTCTTAATTTGGTTTGTTCAGAGGTTAATTTAACTTCAGTACCTGAACACACTTGGTGGATGGATTCTGGTGCAACCACTCATATTAGTGTGTCTATGCAGGGATGCCTGAGATGTCGAAAGCCAAATGATGGTGAAAGATACATCTACGTAGGCGATGGCAAGAAAGTTGAAGTAGAAGCAATAGAAAAATTTAGATTATTGTTAAAGACTGGATTTTATTTGGATCTTGATGAAACATTTATTGTACCGTCTTTTAGGAGAAATTTGATTTCTATTTATGCTTTGGACAAATCTGGTTATTCTTGTTCATTTGGAAATGGAAAATTTAGTTTGTTTCATGATTCAAAATTAGTTGGTTCCGGTTCTTTATCAGGTTACGATAATCTTTATTTACTTGATACAATTGCTTCATTTAATGAATCCCTGCAATTAAGTACACGAAGTATAAAGAGAAAATTAACCAATGAGAATTCAGCTGCATTATGGCACAAGAGATTGGGTCATAT
>CAMOHE010052623.1:0-12161 GCA_946598075.1 Artocarpus hirsutus | reverse complement strand
TTATTTCCTTCTCGAGTACCAATTGAACTACTAGCTCAATTGGTACTCAAGAAGGAAATAAGAACCTCTTAAGGGAGATTTGAGGTTCGAACCCGAGGGACGTGAAAGAAAACCCTAAGGGGCCAGAAGGCCCCAGAGGGGACAGTACGGATGAGTGGGCGACACGGGAATGGTCTACGAATAAGAGCCATAAGTCCGGGGGCCCCGCAAGGTGGGCCCTATGGAGGCTTGAGGGAGTACGCCCAGGCCAGATGCCACACCTCACATAGCAGACTTCTTGTTTCTTTGAACCCTTTTAGAGAAACACAGACATGATTAGTTGCTCTAAAATTTATAACCCAAGTATCACTTTATTTCTCAACTAAATAAGTTTTAATAAGAAGAAGTTCACACTTACCTTCTCGAGAGAGGAAGTTCTTGAAATTCTTCTTAATATGCCTAACTTTCCCATGAAAAAGCACTTTAGCTTCTTCGGTTTCTTCTTTTTCTTCTTCTTATTCTTGCCATCAACTGAATAGAAGATTTCCCATTCCCAACCCTCTACTTCTTTCCATTCCTTGGGCTAGGATTGGAACTAGATGCAGCCGCCAAGCTAGCCTCACCACTAGCAGGAGTTTCCCTGATCAGATTTTTCAACTCCTATACCTTCTTCATCAACTCAACCAAGGTTACATTTTGTCTATTGCTTAAATTATATGAAATTTTAAACGGGAGGAATTCTTTTGATAGAGTGTCAAAGACCATAATCGTGTATGACTCAAGATTGATATCATTTCCATGGGTTTGAGCCTCAGCAAGGTACCCCATGACCAACATTATATGCTCCTTCACAGGAGCCTTTGGTCTTTGCTTGTAGTTTAAGAGTTTCCAAAGAGCCCCTTGTAGTTTTTTTAGGGCTTGGCCTCCAAACATGTTTTCAAGATTATTCAAGATCTATTTTGTAGTCTGATAATCTTTATGTTGAGCCTGCAGATCATTATTCATGTTAGCTATAATATAACAGCGGGCCTGATCATTATTTCCAAAGATCATATGCTTAGATTTGCTCAATGGTGGAATTCTCAGTAGGTTCGGGAGGACACGGTGTTGTCAGCGTAAATTTTAGTTTCTTAAAGAAAAGGACAATATTTGGATTCCCTTTCCAATCATTGTAATTGTCGCCAGTTAACAGGTTTTTATCGAGTATTGATGATACAGCATTCTTAGACATTTTAATCTATAAAAAAGATTCAAATACCAAATATAAGTAAACATTCCATATCAATTTAGTAAGATAACACAAACAAGTAAACATACAATTATGTTTATATGTCAAAACATTCAAAAAATCACAACCTTACAATGATAATTCCTAACTCAGAATCCAACAAGCCACTTAGGTGAGATTTGCCAAATTCAATTAGGAATACGGATCCTCTAAGATAAATATATGCCATCCAAGACTTGTTTGATCTAGCATATATTAATAATCGTCTTCTTTGGCCATTACATTAATAGAGCTCCTAAGGGAGGTTAATAATAAAATTAATTTTGAGTGTATAACCATCATTTCAACTTTTTTATCCATAATTTATAATCGCCACCTAGAGTTGTACAACGATAAATTAAGCTAAAATTAATTATCCCTTCAGAGATCAAACCTAGTACATGATGAAATCCCTTCTTGGAGGTCGGAACCATCATGTGCTACCTATGGACCAACGACGGAAGCCATAGGTCCTCTCTTCGAAAACCTTCTCCTACTCAGTATTTTAAAAGTCAAGGTTTTATGTTAACATGCATGAACAATTTTTTATGAGTGGCACCCCCTATTCTATATAGAATTTATCAACATACATGGCAAATCATGTTATAATGTAGACAAGCAAAGCAACATGCAAAACCACAAGCAAAATAATAAATAAATAGCTGTAATATAATGATTCCATCCTAGATAAAAGAAAATAAAGATTACAAAAGATCAATCGAAACATTTTATTGATTCTTTATCTTGTATATTCATGTTGTATTTTTCTTCATGTGGCATCCATCTTCAATTCTTTAATCCCTCATAAATCAAAAGTTTTATTTTTCTGGTCATCATAAAATTTCATGTTTTGCAGAATTGTCTTAAAAATAAAATAAAAAACTACATCAAAAAAGGCACCCTTTTTGAAAAATGTTCTGCCCTTTGCCGACCTACCAAACTGGATGTTTGGCCTATTGGCCTAACTATCGGCCTATCAATCTTAAGGGTTTTCCCTACCAACCAAGCCAAAAAAATTCTACCCCACTATCGGCTTGCCGAACTAGAAGTTCAGCCTGCCGGTCTACCACCATCGGCTTGCCAACCTAGAAGGTTTGGCAAGCCAACTAAGCTAAACTCAGCATTTTTCTAGAAAACAATTTTAAAGCAGTTTTTCAATCTTATTTTCAATAATTCAAAAGCATAAAAAATTTATCAATACAAAAAAACAATGGAACTCCTATTACCTCCATCTATTAGATCTGTCTTCACTTTAAATGATTACTTAATTGCAAAATTTAACAAATTTCAAATTAAAATAATAATTCCTAGACGGTGATGATAAACCGCCATTGAATTATATAAAAAACCTAGATACATATTTTAATCTCTACGTAGCCATAATCGTCACTAATTAATTAATTAATTAATATTTAAATAAAAATTTAGTCAACCATAATTAATAAATAAACATTCACCGTCTAATCTCATGACAATATTTAATTATATAGAAACCCAAAAGTGCCAATTCTCTGAAAAAATAAATTTAGACATAGAAGAGAATAAGATCACATAATTTATTTATATAGCATGATCACAAACCCAAAAATCAACGTAAAGACCAAGCTCTGATGACAATTCTTGGAAAACGGGTATATAGTGGAATTTTAAAAATTTTAAATCAGAGTATTTTTCAAAACATAAGTTTGACATGCTAAATGCATCAGTTAATGACAGATTTTACTAATCTCTTTTGTATACCAAAGTGGGCTCGAATCCATGTAAAGAAGAACGATCTAGAAGAGCCTTAACCAACTGGTCTTCTTTGCTATTCTCTATCCACGATCGGAATGTAGGTGGTCACACGTCGTACAGCTTTTCCCCTAGTGACTCTCCTTCCAAGCACTAGAGAATACCTAGAGCTAAAGTTCTTGATGTTGAACAATAGCTCTCAGGGAGTTTAGAGTTTCTCAAACTAGAGTACTTACTCTATACTTCTCAACTGATCTAAATAACTGAGAAAACTCACCCCCTGTTTATAATGGTCGAATTTGGGGTTAAACCTTCTCAAATTAGGCCTTTAAATCTAAGTTTGGATCAAATTCTGATGAAAAATGTGTCTAAAACTCGTATGCAGATTATTGCATGGTCGGTAGGCTAAAGTTTCCCATCGGCTTGCCGAACTTACAATAATCTTGATCCACAAGAATATATTCTTTTCCACCCAAGATTCATAGACAAAGCCTCAGTTTTTGTTTAAATAACCCAATAGAAAAGTTATCTGATTAAAACCATCATATCCAAATAATCCCATAGAAAATAAAATATTATCCAAATAATTTAACATGTTTATCTTGAATTAATTTACAAAATAAATTCAACCGATAAACTAACAGAAATATTAGATCCAATCTTATCGAATTTTAGCCAATCTAATAATTTAACATAAGTCACAAACATGTAGGAAAAACATGTTGTATTATTGCAGGATTTACAATGAGATAGTAAATGGGACCCGATGAACATATATAGTTCAAGCTCCTATAATTATAAAATACAATATCCTAGATATACATTTTATAATTATCAACTCTAACACTACTCTACTTAAAGCTTAGTGCTATAGTCTCAAAATGTATAAAATTACGACTTTTCAATAAGCTAACCGTCCATGACATATCATAATGTGTTACATCCCCATATGATATTGATAATCAGCTTAAGGATAAATTTTGTTTTACCTTCTTGATTATTTTTATCTTATTTTTCATTATCACACCATTGGAATATTTACTATCCATAGATAGTATACTATTCAGTTACACCTATGTATTCGAGTGATTAAACGCTTTAGCCTTCAAATTACAGGATAATGCATATAAGATAATATTATTAACTCTATAAAAAGAGCTATGGATTCCATATCTATGAATAAAAAGTCTACGTGATTCAAGATTTATATCTCCAACGTACCGGTATGGGTACATCATAAAGTCAGGATGTCACCTTGTGGTACATCAAAAGACATAAGTCAAGAATATAAGCCTATTAATGATTTCAAGATTAAGACAAAACACATGCACATGATTGTCTAAAGTGAATTGATTTACACAAACAGAATTATCAACCAAATCAATTCAACTTTTATGTCTTGATTCAATGCATATGCACCAATGTTTCTATTGGGTTTTGTTAGATTTTGTCATTCAAATAAGCAGCAGAAAATTAAAATTAATTCCCACAAAACCCTCACAGGATCCATGCAGTTCGATTAGATTGATAAGAAAGTCATTGAATCTTACCAGGATGACAAAAAGGGCAAGATTTCTAGAAGGAAGAGAGCAGGTTCACTCCAGTGACACCATAACTCGAGCTTTTTGGGGATGGGATTCAGACATTGTTACTCAAAGTAACGCCTTCTACAAGTATCCACACGAACAGACTCTCTCAAAAACTGAATTAGTGTGCTAGCACCCTCTCCTTGCATTAATGACTATCTCTCTAATTTTACGATTTTTTATGTTCTTGCCTTTTAGAATAAGAAAACGCCTTCTTTTTCTTTAATTCAGCTAGAAACCCTAAAACAAAAATATATATATATATCTATTGACTTTGAGATAGAGTCAAATTTTAACTTAGATAAATGTAATTCAAATATGATTCAGAGAATCTAGATAATGTCAGATTCAATGAAGCTAGACATATCAAATACATTGAATCTAGACATTATCAGGTTCATTGAACCTTGACACAGTAAACCCAATATTTGTTTTTGGTTTGTTCTAAGTATGCGACCCTGTAGGTTTACATAACATTGGTAGTGGGCTTGAAATTCTGTTTGTGGCCCACAAATCATAAGCAGCCTCTAGCAAGACATTATGATTACCCAAGTTATGTGAATGTTAATAATCTGAAATAACCTAATCCGCAATAAGTATTAAAGTCCTTTTGTCACTAGATACCTTAATTGATCATAAGGCATGGTTTATGTCATCCTTACACTATTCAATCATATTATTTCTCGATCGTAAGTAGACTAATATTGATAACCTTTATCAATTCATTCTAGTACAGCCATACATTTTACTTTAGTCTAACTTATCAAGGGGCCCATAGATATCTTTCTCATAATAAATGAGGTTCAAATTCCTTTTTAATCACTCACATTCCTCACATGATACACTCAATATCCAACAACAATCCATTCCATCATCCTGTTAAAGATAATATTAGATTGTGTCAAAATACCAAACTTGTCATGCAGGAAACCATGGTGATTTCAGGTTAGAGGACTAGGATAATACTATTGTGATGAGAATCACTTATGACAATTATCCATGCAGTGTTCTCATTGCGGGTCAATCCAATACATCATTTCTCAAATATGTATCTATGAGTTGACTTAGTATCTCATACACATGATTAGTAAAACATAATCATTAGTCAAACTTCATATTAGTCTTGATTCATTATTATCCCAATAATAATGACTGACTAGGGATAATTTAGAATAGAATTCAATTTTCACCTAAGAGTTTTACTATCAAGTCACATACTTAATGACCTTAGGTAGAATTAACTATTCATGTAATTAGAATAAAAAAATAATGAAAATACCTCTTTATTAATAAAATATAAATGTAACGAAGTCAATATGTGGCCATTATATAATTGGCCTAGGGCACATCACTAACAGTTTCTACTCACGGAGTCCCACTCCAATGACCAAGACAAGCCATCTCTCATTAGAGATTAAGACACAACATATATGATTGTCTAATGGAATTATCAACCAAATCAAATCAACTTTTATGCCTCGATCTAATACATCATCATCTATGACAATGCACCAATCTTTCTACTCATAGGGTCCCACTTTGATGACCAAGACAAGCCATCTCTCGTTAGGGATGTAGACAATATAACTGTAACGCCTGCTATTTTCTTCTATGGACACTTATGTTAATTTAACATTAGAATGTGATATTTTAGTACTATTATTATTTATGTTAAGTAAATTAACATTTTATTTAGTTATGTCGCAGGTGACAGCATGTGGGATCGATGTGCTTAGGATGTTAATGTCAAAAGTGATGATGAGCTTAAAGTATTTATTTATTTATTTTATGGCTTTCAATTTGCTCTAAATTTATAATTTTGATAATGCTCTAGGGTTATGTATTCCTACAGTTATATTCTTGATGATGACATGAATGTTGTTACATATTTTCTTATTTTTATAACATTTATGATGCTATGATAATTACATATGTAGTATTTTTATTATAATGGCATGAAGAAATTTGATAATATAAAATGTCCAAGAGAATAATGTGATAATTAATATTTTTAGGGTTATAGAAGTAAATATTATTGTTGTACATAAGTAATTATGTATTATAATAATTTTATATTATATCATAATATAATATATTTATATTACATTATGACATTATATAATATTATATTATATATTATATATTATATATTATATATTATATATTATATATTATATACTATATATACATATTACGTTAACTATTAAAATATGTTTACTTATATTATTAAAAAAAAAAGAATCACAGCATTAGCGTGAAACAGAAAAGAAAAAAAAAAGAAAAAGAAAAAGAAAAAAAAATGGAAATTGAATTAGATTAGGATTAGGGTTTTCTATACTTATCTAATCCCTTCTCTCTCATAAACCTATAAATACACCTCTAAGCCACCAAAGTCTTCATTCTTTAAATTTCTAGCCAAAGAAAATTCTCTCTCAAAAATTTTCTTAGACACTTTCTTATTCTTCTCCACATTTTCTTCCATTCTCTCCCTTATTTTTCTGCAAACAATTGAATGAAATATTGGGTTTTTACTTAGATAAATTAAGAGAATTAAGAAGAATCGATTTGGAGGTAAAAAACTCATTCTAGACTATTGCTGAAATTTTGTTTCCTTTATAATCCGACCCCCATAACTTTGTCTACGAATTTCCATTTGCTCTAAAATTTTAGTATGATGTTTATGTATGTGTTATGTAATATTCCTCAAAGTATCACTTTATTTGGAATTTTTTATGCTGAGATATTAAATTTTCATTCTCTGCCACTCATGACCAAACTGTTGCTGATTGGTATTTTGCACAAAAGTATAATCCATGTTTAAGGGACAAACAAACTTTGATTTGAACGAAATTTTACAGAGATATTCATACATATGTTAAGTTATGATCTGAAAAATTTCGTGGTTATTTGATGAATATTTTATGAGTTCTTGAATTTTCTTTAAGATAGGTTTTTATGGCTGTCTATTCAGTGAATTCGGTACTTCTTGTTTATGTGACCTATTTGTATGGCTAAATAAATTTATTTGCTAATAAGACTTTTTGTGGTACTATATATATATGTTATTAGGTTGTCTTAAAAATTTTAGGGTTAAAGTAATTTTATTTTAATTATTGAATTTTTGATGCCTTAAGTCTTCTTTTCATACAAATTCCTAACAGCTGTCATGTTTCAGTAATTTTTTATTCTGAATTTCATTGTTCATATTTTTCTTTTATTTTTTTCAAATACTATACATCTTGAGTTTTCATTTGGCTTTTTAATAGCTTGAATCAGGGTTTCCTTTAAATAGTTATAATTTTTTGAAATTGACTTTAAAAGCTATGCAGTTTTACACGAACCTGAAATTTAGATTGAATTTCAAGGACTTTTTCTTCATGAAAATTATTGTCAAAATATGCGTGTAATATATCAAATTCTTCATTTTTGAGTCTAGTTTCTAATGCCACTAGTTTTTACTACTTTAGAGTTAAGATGAAATTATTATGAATTTTTAAGTGAATAAAGGTCATTCTACCTACTTTTGGGAATTATGCCCTAGGTTCATAAATTGTGATTTTGTGCTTCTTGATACTATTATGTGATAAGGTGATATTTTATGATAGTATGAGATGTTATATATTGCTAATAGTATTGCTAATAACTTATGGTCAATATGAATGTTTGACATTAACACTCCAAAAGGCAAGTACACCGAGAACCACAGTAACGTCACCAAAGTTAAGGTTTAGTAAGTAAGCAAGACAAGTAAGGACATTATCACCTGTAACATGATAAAAGTTTACGAAAAAGTTTTGAGAATATGTTTTCTGATAATTTTTAAGTTTGTTTTTACATGTTGTTTTCTCATGAAAACTCTTGTTGCAACAAGAAAGTTTAACAAATGTTTCGATGATGAGGTATGTTAAAAGTATATCTATATATATGTATCACTTAATTAAGTGTTGCACACCATATATTTATGTTTATGTTTATGATGTCCCAAAGGATGGACTTGTCATGTTTGGTTTGGGATTAGCTACCCCTCTCCTCTCATGACGGCGCGCTTATGATGATGATGTTTATGATGCAACACTTGGGCCCCCAAAGATAAAATGAATAAAGTTTTTTTAATATGGATAACGATAATGAAAGATATGTTCTATATGAAACTGTGCCAAGTGCACTATTATGTTAATGATGATTATGATTATGATGTTTCATAAAGATGTTCATAAAATATTTTATGTTGTGAGATAGGAAAGTGTACTTACTAAGCTTTTGCTTACTTAGTTTATAATCATGTTGCAGATAAAGGTAAGAGGACCATGGAATAGGTGGAGGCCGAGGACGGGCGTGTGGGATATGAATGATGGATCGGAAACTGAAGAACGTCAAGAAAGAATATTTTCTTTTACTATGTTTTTATTTTTATGAATGCTTAAATTTTCGTACTATTAAGTAAAAAGACTTATTTTACGTTTATTTTAATTTTTCAAAAGTTTAATCTACCAAACTATTTAAACAGATTTTAAAGTTTGTTTTGAAATTTTGTTTGAATTATAGTTTTGTTAATTTGGCATTAATGAACTATGAAAAAAAAAAGATTTGAAATATTTGGAATATTTTTTTTTAAAAAAAATTTGTATACATGGATCCTGGGATATGTTTATCAAATTGTGTTTAAATTTAAATAGTTTATCTTATAAATAATGATAAAAAGGATAAAAGTAACGATTATTGTGACGTCCGTAAGGAGGCGTTACAACTATGGTATCAGAGCGGGTTTCTATTTTCAATACGCATCGTCACACGTCAATTCAAGTCCTCCAAGTAAGTATATTTTAGCTAATTTAATGTTGATGTAAGTTTAACGATAAGTGTAAGATTTAGACATATGGTGATGAATGCCCTTGTACATAATTTAGTAGTGAAATCCTGTCTCATAAATTGAAAGATTGTCCCTATGCTCCTAATCCTTTTAGAAAGTCAAAGATGAACGGCCGTAGAAGAATTCAAACTCGTACTTAAACTAATGAAAAACTGATGACGACAATTGTCGAACTGTAAAGGCAACTCGAAGAGCAAAGAATAGTGATTGAGGAACTAAGAGCTAATGGTGAAGGTGGTGAAAGACCAAGTAATGACATGCCACCTCCTCCTCCTCCTCAGCCTCGAAGAGAAGAAGTTCCAGCTCCTGTTCCAAAACTAAGACCCGCTTATCAAGAACCATTATTAGTTAGATGGAAAAGGGTTAAGCCAATAGACTTTGAAGGTTCTAAGGATCCTCTGGTTGCTCAAGGATGGCTGAAGACAATTTAAGCCACTTTGAAGCCTATGGGTTTCACTAATAATGAGAAAGTCCTTTGTGCTTCTTATTGCCTCACCATGGAGGCCAGAATCTAGTGGGATGGAATCGAACAAAGCAGAAACGTTGACGAGATGACATGTGCAAATTTCGTTCATGAATTTAACATGAAGTTCTTCCATATGAACATTACGCGGAAGCATTACGATGAGTTCGAGAACCTACGCCAAGGAGACATGTCAGTTACCGATGTGGTGGCTAAACTCGACTAGTTGGCATGACTTTGCCCAGGGATGGTTAGTGATGAAAGTGAAAGGGTTAGAAGATTGATCAAAGTCCTCAGGCTAGAGATTGCAGCAATTATTGATGGGGCCAATCCTCCCCGAACCAGGAACAGGTTGTCATGAGAGTACAACAAGCTGAATTTCATCTGTCAAAGCTAAAAAGAAACCAGCCTCAATTGGGTCAGCCAGTAAATAGCGCAAACTCTCATAATCGACCTCAGGGCAAAAACAACAACAGCCAGAATTAGAGAAACAACAAGAGGAAGAGTAGCTTTCAGAACCAGCAGGGCCAAGGTAATAAGAAGCAAAATAGTTGACAATACAACAACAATAATAGGCAGATGCAACCATGTGCCAATTGTGGAAAGAAGCATCCAGGTGAATGTCGTCATGGAACAAACCAATGTTTCATTTGTAGATGTGAGGGTCATTTTTTCAAGAACTGCCCTACCCAGTTTAATGCTCAAGGTCAACAAAAAGCTCCATATGCTCAACTTCACTATATGCAAGCTACATTAGAGGGACCATTCATAAGCCAGGGAAGACTTGAAACTCCACCTACCAATGCTCGCGTTTATGTAATGACGAAGGAACAAGTGGCAAATGAAACCTCTAATGTTGTCACAGGTCAGATCTCAACACTTTCTTTTAATGCACATGCTCTTTTTGACACAGGTGCTATGCATTCATTTATATACTCTTCATTTGCTAAGAAGTTAGAAGAATATCAAGAGCCTATGAGACAGGGGTTCACTAAACACTACCCTCCGAGGAAGTGATTATGTCTACACATTATTTGCGTACAGTTCCTTTATAGATTTCTAAAAAAGAACTTTTTATCGATCTTATTATAATCGATATGTGTGAGTATGATATGATTCTTGGGATGGACTTCTTAAGTAAGTATAATGCTTCTATCGAGTGCCGAAAACGAAAAGTGATTTTCCATCCGAAAGGTGAAGAAAGATTCATGTATGTGGGTGAGTCAAGAAAGAAGCCAAACATGTTTTTGTCAGCTTTGAAGGCAAGAAAGTTGTTAGCAAGTAGTTGTATAGGTTATTTGGTGAACATTGTAGATAAAAGTCGAGAAGAAAAGACAAAGATCAAAGATGTTTCAGTTGTTCAAGAATTTCCAAAGGTATTTCCAAAAGACCTGCCAAGCTTACCTCCAGATAGAGAAATCAAATTTGAGATTGAGCTTGCTCCTAGCACTAACCCGATTTCCAAGGCACCGTATAGAATGGCTCTGCATCAACTATAGAGAGCTAAACAACATGATGATCAAGAACAAGTACCCATTGCTCAAACTGATGATTTGTTCGCATAATTTCAAGGTATGTCTGCATACTTGAAGATAGATTTACAGTCGGGATGTCATCAGTAGAGGATAATAGAAGATAGTTTTAAGACAGCCATTTAGATTGAGATATGGTAATGAATTTATGGTTATACCTTTGGTTTAACAAATGCTCCAATAGCCTTTATGGACCTAATGAATCGGATATTCAAGGCTGATCTTGATGAATTTGTTATAGTGTTTATCGATGATATTCTTGTTTATTCAAAGAGTCGAGAAGAGCATACTGAGCAGTTGAGGATTGTGCTATAGACCTTGACGAGACATCAATTATACGCAAAGTTCTCTAAATGTGAGTTCTGCCTCGACCATGTCTCTTTCTTGGGGCATGTTGTATCAAAGGATGGAATAATGGTGGATCCTGCTAAGGTTGAGGCTATTCTTAACTGGAAGCAACCTAAGAATGCAAGTGAGATAAGAAGCTTCTTAGGATTAGCTAGTTATTATCATAAGTTTGTGGAGGATTTCTCCAAGATAGCATCGCCTCTCACAAATCTAACTCGCAAAGTGAAGAAGTTTGAATGGAATGATGAGTGTGAAAAGAGCTTCCAAGAATTAAAGAAAAGGTTGACTACAGCTCCAGTTTTAGCTATTCTAGAAGGGAGTAAAGGATTCGTTATTTATAGTGATGCTTCTAAAATGGGCCTAGGTGCAGTGTTGATGCAGAATG
>CAMOHE010052622.1:47292-61009 GCA_946598075.1 Artocarpus hirsutus | reverse complement strand
GTGGTGGACTTTTCCGACGCCGGTTGCTGCTCTGAGTCGCAATGTTCATCAACATGGTTAGGACAGAGGTCTTTTGTATGACCATACATCCCACACTTAAAACATAACAAATGCAACGACTCATAGAGGATTCTCCTCACTTTCCCCTTACGGATGAAACACGAGAGCAGAGGTTTAGAAAGGTCAATTTCCACACAAATTCTAGCAAATTTACCCCGCATAGCCAGTTCAGTGTTACTATCGACTTTGATTACCCTCCCAATTCGCTGGCCAATTTTCCAAAGAAAATTACTGTTAAAATACTCCATCGGAACCCCAGGGATCCGGGCCCAAACAATCAAACGATCAATCACTGCCTCATCAGGGAAGAAATCTGGATGCCATCTCTTAACTGCAAGATAGTGGTCTTCAATCACCCAAGGACCACCCGCTAACACCTGACTAAAATCTTCCCTGTGGCCAAATCGCACAATGAAGAATTCATTGCCTACATCTATGATGTCCATCATTCCTGCAGGTTTCCACATGGAATAGAGAAGTTTAGAAAGAAAATTGTATCCTACACGGAGCCCCAGTACCTTGACAATAACCGCCCTCTTCCACGGCCTTCGCATCTCTTTCTTCTCGTCTCTAGACAGAGTGATAACCGGGCATCTTTTTTCCTCATCTGAATCTTGGAAAGTTTCTTCCTCATCACTCTCCTCATCCAGCAAATCATCATCCTTATCCGACTCGGAAGCATCCTCAAAGACGAATTGTTGGACTCGTCTGCCCTAAAGGACGCCTTACCCTTGCGCCCCTCCGAGGCTACATCCCTTAGAGCAGATGCATACGATTTCCCTGCCTTAGAAATCTGATCACTCTCAAGAAAACCTTCACCTCCCTGTGTTAACTCCTTCGGCTGAGACGACGGTCTCCCTCTCTTAATCTTTTTCGTGCTACGTAGAATCAGATCCCTCTCTTCTTGAGAAAGCCCATCAGAACTCACGACCCCTCTTAGAGAAACGACTTCCATTCCTTTTTTCACGACAAATAATTACTTTACTCTTTGCTACTTTGGCCTTTATTCTGAAAAGATAACATATGAGGTCAAACTACATGCACATTAAGTATGTGACAGAATAATTGTGACCAAATTTCTACTAGTGAATGGTACTTTGAGATTTTATTCTTTTTTGAAGTTTTCTTCTTTTGATGCTCATAATGAGCTTTTATGAATTATGATCATCTTGTTTAACGGCGATAAAAAAGGACTGCATGGTGTCAAAGATTTATATGACTCATTGCATCATCTTACTTTTATCAAGCAACTTATTAAAAAAATCAAATAAAAAGAAGATAAAATTGATTAAATTTCAGGGAATCAATTCGTTAATACCAGCAACAGTGACTACAGATGGCTATGCATCGTTTTCCACTTAGCGTTTTGAACCTGTTTGGCACAAAAGTGCTTTTTAGATATTAAGAGGTTTCCGAGGACTTCAAAATCAATAAAACTAAAAAAAAAAAAAAATTAACTTGGCTATGTCTGACACATTTGGAATAATATATATATATATATATATATATATATATATATTCCTAATATGGTCCACTATCTTGGATACTGCAGCTTCAACTTCTCTTTGTAAGAATATTACTTGACAAAATTTGCCAACTCAATCATCCATTTTTGTCAGTTGCTAGATCTCACTTGTTGCATGCATATGCAGGATAACATTGGCCATGGGAATGTTCTCTTATGGTCTCCGAGACACAACTGCTACATATGCCTCCAATTTCCTCAGCTTAGTTCCCATTGTCACTTTTTTCTTCACCATCATCACTAGGTAATTAATTAGGCACTTTTATTTATGAAAATTTTAGTAAAATTTTCCAAAAATTTTTAGTACCCATTTTAGAATTGATCGCAAAGTTAAGTTGTATACCAATATAATAATAATAATAATAATATATTTTTAAGATTGTAGAATAGAGAAGCTGAAACTACATATGAGGGCAGGTAAAATGAAGACTCTTGGGGCATTGTTATGTGTTGCTGGAGCTTTAACAGCTAGTCTTTGCAAGGGTAAAGAATTCCATATTGGTCACCACTATATTAATGGGGTGTTTGGCAATGGTTCCTACCACTCATTTCTTACCACAAACTCAGTTATAAACAGTAAAAAGCTTTCACATGCTACAGTAACAATAAAAAAAAATTTGCTACAGTGTAAACTCTCACATGCTATAGTAAAAATGGTTCTCACCACCCTTCCAAACACCCACTAAATCTCATATTGTTGTCAATACAGCCCATGCCCATTGGGCATGGGGCACATTCATGTTGGTCGGAAGCTGCCTTTCCTATTCAGCATGGTTTATAGTGCAAGCAAGTTCATATATGCATCATTCACGCATTATTACCATTTACAAACCCCACCCCACCCCAAGTTTTTACCTTTCATCTTTTATAGTGGTTAATTACAGTAAAAAGATAGTAGATGATGAATGTCATACCAAGTGGCCATGACTTGGCAAGATTAAAATTTTCCTATTCTTTTGTTTTTTTTTTGGTTTTTTATAATATTTTATTTTTGCAGGTTAAGCTGCATAAAGTTTTCCCATTCAAATATTGGGCAACTATGTTGACATGCATTATAGCATCCCTTCAATCATTGGTTATAGGCCTATGTTTGGATAGGCACATAGCCGCATGGAAATTGAGCTGGAATCTGCAGCTAGTTATTATAATCTCGGTGAGATTACTACAAACATGATATTTAATTTACTATGAGAGAAGATGCTTATCAACTTGATTAGTACTAATCCATTACCATTATTTGACATATCTTTGATTTATTCTAAGAATGTGTGGCAAATTCAAGCTATGAACTTATAGTATGAATATAATGTCAGTTTTCAACATAAATAGAAGAATCAATGTCTAATAACTTCTATTTTCTTTGGATTGGAAGTCTACCAAATCCATAATAACATGTCAAAGTTTGACTTGTATAGCGATCACTTGCTACAGCAGCAACATACTGCATACTTTTATGAGTAATCTCGAAACGAGGCCTCACTTATCCTTCCATGTTTAACCCGCTCAGTCTAATCTTTGTGGCCTTGTCAGAAGCTCTTATACTTGATGAAGCCATCAGAGTTGGAATGTATGATCTGTTTTCCTCTTATATACATGAATCTTTCAAGCACTTTTATTTATCACCATGATAGAATTTCTCTCACTCTTGCTCTTGTGATTGTTGCATGATTGATAATCATATAAATGCATTTTTCAAAATTTTCACCAAATTCGCATCTTTTTTATTAACAAAAAGCTAACACTTTTGGATTGAATTTGTTTTGTTTTTTAATTTGTGTAGTTTGCTTGGCATGGTCTTTATCATACTTGGTTTGTACTCCTTTTTGTGGGGACAAAGAAAGGAGATAAAAAGCTTGGCTCAGCAAAACGCGGCAGTTGACGAGGAACAAGGGAGAACAAACAAGGAGCCTATAGGATCTCAGCTGACAGCTATAGTAGTACCAAGTAGTACTCAAGACAATGATATGGATAGCAGTGAGACCTAGTCTTATCTTTAACTCCGTAGTGTTATAGTTTTATTATTAACAAAACAGTAAGACCTAGTCTAAAAAATATATTACATATTAAACTAAGTCTCATAGTTTTATGAATAATGAGGTTATAAACCCATGAGTCATAGATTCAAATGATTTTTCTTACTGTTAGGTTGCAATTTTAATACTTAGCTTGTGTTTAACAATTAGTGGTGAACATCACATTTTCAGTTATAAACAGTATAAAGCTCTCATATGTTATAATAACAATAAAAAATTACCGTAATATAAAGCTCTTACATACTACAATAAAAATATTATAACCAATAATTTTCATCATTCTCCCAAACACTTTATTATAATTGTAGAAATTGCTAAAAAAGATTATAATCGTAGAAATTGCTAAAAAAAGAGGGAGAGATAGAATGATAAACTTTTGTGGCTTGAAAAGACTATAATGCTTCATTCTTTTTGTTTTAAAGTTCTAGGAGTTGCAAGGCGGTTACAACCGCCCATAGTTTTACAAATTAAAAATGGAGTGGACTCTTTTCCTCTTATAAGACCCGAGGCCCACACCTTAATTTGGCAGATTCAACTTCATATATTTTAAAAAACTTTACAATAAGCTAGTGTCCAATCACCATAATTTTAGTATTATGCTCAATTCACCTTATCAAATAGTTTTGTAGATATTCCTTTCAAAGAAAAAAAAAAGTTGAGTAGGAAAGTCACCAACTGAAATTAGGTTTCTCTATCTTTTGGAAGTCCTTTCAAAAGATTGGATCTACAGAGCTTTTTAAATTCGATAATGACTATTATTAGAGGAATATTCTATGACTATAAATTATCTTTTCTGTCTTCTAGTACGCCAAACTCCACTTAACCATTGTTTTAGTTCATTTACATGTTTGTATGGTGTAAAGTCACCGCGTGGCCCTTTCTCTTCCATAAGATGAAGGACAGACTGTTGTCCAAGATAACCCATCACCATATAGGGGATCCAAATCCCATTAGATTGAGATTTTTGATATTTCATCTGTCAATTGTTGGATATAATTGATGGAAATTTTGGTGAAAACACCTTAATAGTAGAACGTAGCTATGAACTATTAGATTTTTGTCAGATTTTATTAAATTAACATATTTATTTTTTTAATATAATATAATTTATATGATTTAATGGTTTAAAATTATGTATTAATAGAGTTTTTTTTTCAATTTCTTGTGATAAATTATTTCTAATAGATTAAAACTCTCTCATTTCATAGCTAGTAGATATGGTTGTCAATATCTTTAGTTCAACAACCATTTGCAAAAATTAACATATTCTTTTAGGATGATATGATTTATAAGAAATGACATTTTAAAATGATGTTCTGTTAATAGAGTAATTTATATTTTTAATTTCTTTTTCTAAAATTATCCTTGATAAATTGAAACTCTCTCATTTTTATAGACAGCACAGATAGGATGGTCAATAGTTTTGCTTAAAACTTATATGCCGACTACAAAGCCATTTGCAAAAGGTGCATCGACCAAAACCATTTGAGGTCGCTGTCTTTTGCTATTGTTAGGCATAAGTTGGAGATCACTCAGCTTCAAACAAAACCCCCTATCTTAAATAGAAATTTTTTTTCAATTAATTACGCCATTTCTTTTATTAGTGTTTAGAATTTTTATTGAAACAAAAAAAAAAATCTTACCTGCACTAGATACTTTTTTGAATGCGCGAAATGCCCCATAAGAATCTAATAGTGTGATTGTAAATGGTGAATCTACAGTTAAAACGTTAGAACTCTCAGTTTGAGTTATTTGAGAACTTGAGCCCTCAAATCACCGTTAAATGGACCTGCTAACTCGAGTTTATGTGCAAGATTAAAATAAAATGAACTGAAAAATGCAGAAAAAAGATAACACACAGAATTTGTAGTGGTTTATTCTGTTAACAAAGAGCTACGTCCACTGTATTCACTATGGTGTTTTGAGTACAGATTGCAAAGAAATGAGAGAGTAAATTGACAGGGTTTTAGTATCTGTTTTTTCATCTCCTTTACAACAAAGCAACCTTCCCCTTATATAGAGGATGAGAAAGAATCATGGCTCCTAACCGTTTGGCGGAGTGAGATAGTGCCTTGTAAGTAACCGTAATAGTGGGACATGTGTTGATTGATGATAGGCAGCAAGAATAACGCCTCCCCCACATTTCGGTCCATAACTAGACGTGTTTTAACCACCAAAACATGCTATTAATCGTCGAATCGATCCGGTCGAACGAAGACTTGGAGATAGCACGAATTATCCCGAACGAAAAACCTTCAAGAGAAGTAATCGAACCATACGAACCAAACAAAACGGCTTACTCGACTGGCCTGGTTTCGTTTGATCCATTTAGTCATTTCTATTGTTGGGCCGTCAAGGCCCGTGGGCAATTTAGGCCGGACAAAATTGCACCCCAACAGTGATAAGATTGAAACCAAATAAAGATGCACTCATCTTCGGATATGCCTTTTAATATTAAAATAACCCGTTTAGAGTTTATTTTTAGTTTTTATTTTTTGGTTTCGATTATTTTGAGTTGACATTTAATTGTAGTAAGTGAACATTGATGATGTTTCGTCTACACTTGAGTGAGTTTAAAGAATAACAAACTTTCATAGAGTGGAAAGTCAAACGTTAAAGAAAATGATATTTCACTTGCCTGTTTCAATTAAAAATCTTTCTTCCATTTTTCGAAAAAAATAATAATAGTTTTTCTTCGATTTTGAAATGTAAACTAACGAATAAAGATTGCCTCGTCGACTTTGCAAATGTTTGGTTGCATTGTCATTTTCCCTCAGACACACACACTAATTCTTGTATACAAGCATAGCCAATTAATGTCAGTGAACGTGATTATTGCCCATGGTCTATACTACCGAATTTTTTTTTCTCCTCTTGTTTTTAATGACCCTCATAACTCTATAGTTGACTTAGATTGAAAAAGGCCGATATTTAGGATATTTCTTTTGAAAGAGGATATTTAGGAGTTAAATATTAGCAAGAAAGGTTTTTGTTTATTGGTGGAAAAAGATTTGTAAAAGAGTTCTTGTTTTTTTTTGGCATTTAAGAATCCTATGTGCCCCAAAATTATCCCTTTCAACCCCAAAGGCCCTAACCCTCCCCACCCTCCTGGGTCAGCCCCAGTGGTGTAGATTTGTAAGAGAGTTGGTTCATATGTAATAAGTCTATATACTAGTTCCGCTATCTCCTTTTTACATCTCTTTAATTGTTCTTTTATTATTTTTTCGACCTATTTTTAAACTTAACAACTTAAACACTTAAATAGGACTTAAATATTGAAAGTATTTAAACAATTTACTTAAGTATTAAAATTTAATTGGAGTAACAACTTAAAAAATAGAAAAAATAAGAGACCAGATCTTCCTTCGTCTCTGCACGGGTAAGGAGAGCATGCTAGTGGATGATTGCAAAAGGCATGCAGGTGAGGTGATAATCATGTACCTGAATTTTTAAAGTGTACAAAATTGATAGAACATAAAAAATATTTAACAGTCTGCATTATTGCTAGAGCATTTTTCATTTTTTATTTTTTTGAAAAAGGAAGTATTTGTTTTATTCTTTATGAACACTTTTCTTAGAAAAGTATGTTTTATTAATCCTTTAAGATTGCGTAGTATTAATCTAAACCAAAAAGGTGTTGTGTTACTAATGTATGCTTTTTGACTTCATGAATTTTTTTTTTAATTTTCAATAATAAAATTATCTATCTTTTGAGGCGCAGCCATTGTGGCCTTTGCAACTTTCGGCGAATGGAAAAGATAAAGAGGAAAAATTCTGTGGGCCTATTTCACTGCTTGGTTATTAATTCACATAATTGACATACTTTTATTCTCCTCAAATCAATCCCAACCGCACTTTTTTCTTGTTTGGTGTTGCATCCGCACAATAAATTAAACGCAATTCTAAAAAGAGCAAGATCTTCCTTAAATATACCGATTCATCATAGAAGTTTCTATTTGTTTTTCCTTTGAAAAATTATCCTTTCACGGGAAAAAAAATGTTACTTTCTGTAACTGCTAATTAATACATACAGCAACCCTATATTAGAAATAGTTTATATATATTAGCTTAAATTTTCTATTTTATTGGTTGTCTCTAATTTTTTAGTATTACTTAAATTTTGATGATGCTATAAACATTAAATTCTCAAAACACTTAAACAATTAAAATGAGTTATCAAAATGACAATGACGGAAAAAGGAATATTGATGTAATAGCTATTGAAACAAAAAAAAGAGATAAGAGGACTTAATCAAGAGTGTATTTAGTAATATAGTTAGAACTAAAAATTAAAATATTTTTACTGTAATATATAAAAATTTTATATTTTAGTTTATTTTTTAGCTTTAAATTATATTATATTAAAGTTTTATATCGTTTGCGACTGTATTTTTTTTACATGAAAGTCAGAGGAGAGGTGCCGTACCATGCATCCTTTATAGGAATTAAAGCCAAGGAGAAGGGGCCAAAAGGGTGCATACCCATTATTTTCTTCTATTAAAATATGACCGCAAATTTAAATAATTCTCAATTTTATTTTTTTCCTCTTTTGAAAGGACGCGAAGGAATTTTAAAAAGATATGCCAACCTAGAAAATTCTTTTTTCCCTCTTCGGCGTCGGCACCCACATGTGTCTATCTATATATACACAGACATATTGCGTAAAACACACACGCATATTTATATTTGGAATTATACGTGATTATGAGCTTATTACGTGGCACAGAAGACGACAGATCATCAATCGAGGTTGGGAAAACGTTTTTGTGTATGAAATAAAAACAAAAAAAAAAATAAAAGTGTTTCTGTTTCTGTTCACTTGTTTGCTGCGGATTTGCCAATCGCCGCCAATTGTTTTTAATTTTTGGTTCCGTCGGTTTGGCAGTTGGCTGGCAGTTTTCACTCCTCTCGTGTTCTTCTTATATTGTGTTGTTTGTACAAGCAAATTTCGTGAATTTTAAAGACAAAAAAATAAAAAAAACAAAAACAAAAACCAAAACCAAAACCAACTTCACCCTCCATATTTACTGGTATTTCCGTTAAAACTTTCCCTCTATCTCCACAGAAACAGAGAACAAGAACAAGAAAAATAAGAAGAAAACTTATTTTTTTTCAATCATTCTCTTCTTGTTTTATTTCTCCATCCAATCCAAACCAAATCAAATCAAATCAAAAGATTTTCTGGAGGGAGAGGAGTAATGAGAAAGGAAAGAAAGACGAAGATGAAGACGAAGGGAAAGATATCAAGAATAGGAAGTTACGCGATATCGTCTTCCATTAGAGATCACCATCAGCATCAACAGCCTTGCGTTACCTGCACCACCTTCAACATTCTCGCCCCTATCTATAAGCGCCTTAATCACGAGGTTCTTGTACTTCTTTTCTCTCTCTTCTAGTCTTTTTAAGTTTTTGATTTTTTGAAAAAAAAGGCAAATTTGTTTTACATTTAAACAAGTTTTTCTTGTTTAAACAGGATCCGAGTTGTCGCGAAAGCGATTACAGGGCGTTTTGGATGACCAGGAATCAAAGCATATTGGACTGGCTCTTGTATGAAAGATCTTCCATTATTTGCCTTCAGGTTTTTCCTTTTCCTTTCTTGTTTAGAGAATTCTGAATCATCAGATTTTTATCAAATTCTGTTAAATTTGTATATTTTTTTTTTTTTGCCCTTATGTGATCTGAAGATTCAGGAACTGTGTAATCGGAATTTTAATTATTTTTGTTGTTTCGGAGTTCATTATTATTATTATTATTATTTTTAATGTGGCGAGGAAAATGGTGAAACAGGAATTTTGGGTGGGGAATGAAGAGCTTGTTAATATATATGAGAAGAGACTTGGGGCGGCTGGATATACCATGTTCAAGCTTGGCCGTACCAACAACCGTGGTGATGGTAAGTTTTTCTCTTCTCTTTCGTTTTCAATCAAAAGCCATCAATATTCAATATGATGGACTCATGAATCATGATCTTTAAATCATCTACTCTTAAATTTTCACTCTTTTTGAAAAGATTTAATCATTAAAAGTATCCAACTTTCCCTTTAGGAAGAGAGAGACTTTTAAAAACTATGCTTTTATCTTATTTCGTTGCAGAAACGACCCCCACTGTGTGAAGGGTTCACTAGAAAGACAGCCCAAAAGCCTTAATTTGTCGAACCTAAGATGTTCGAGTTTACGCCTCATAGTACGTTATCATTAGACCACACCTGTATGGGCAATTTGGGGAGGATTTAGCTTGGGCTTTTTCTTCACAGAATGATGTTATAGTCTCATTTAAGATTTTGTTTTGGTCAGCCATACATCAAGAAATAGAGAGGAGAGGGAGGGAGTGATTATTGACATTTGAAATTGTCCTCTATTTTCCTCGGATTAAGATGTTTTAGTTGGATCCCACAGGCTTACTGACTGCGGTCCATAAGGACTACTTCAGAGTACTCAACTGTCGAGAGTTGCATTTCAACGATTGCGGGGATCGGGTAGCTCAGTTGTTGCACGTCGAATTAGCCACCCCTTTTACCGAGAGTTGGAATAACAATGATATTCGGCAGGAAATTCTCATCGTGAACACGCACTTGTTATTTCCTCATGATTCGAGTTTGTGCCTAGTAAGATTGAATCAGGTATCTTTATTTCATGCCAAAGTTTCTTGTCCACTTACTATTCATAATGTCTTTAATTCACCGTACTTACTTTGTTGTGACTCATTACAGGTCTACAAAATCCTGCAATGTGTAGAATCTTATCAGAAAGAACACAAGCTAAATCCCATGTCAATCATACTCTGCGGGTATTCTTATTACCCTTTTTGTTTCTTCACTTTTTGCTTTCAGTTTTTCCTGTTGTAGAATCGTACTGATTTTACTAAAATACTCTTGCAACATCTATTTCTTGCAGTGATTGGAATGGAAGCAAACGTGGACATGTTTACAAGTTCCTTAGGTCCCAGGGATTTGTCTCATCTTACGACACTGCTCATCAGTATACTGACACAGATGCGCACAAGGTCAGTATTTTCAATTTCACTCTACTAATTCATTAAAAAGGAGAAAGTTCGGAATAGAAAGAAGTTAATTACAGGAAGAAATCAATATTTTGATTCAAGTGTATACTTAACTATATTAGGAATTACAATTTCCTTCTTATATATTCTAGTACTGATGTTCTTTTATTTTGCCGATTGTAGTGGGTTAGCCATCGCAACCATCGGGGGAACATATGTGGCGTCGATTTCATATGGCTTCTTAATCCTAACAGTTATAGGAAACTCCTGAAGACAAGTTGGAATGAAGCAGTATTTGGCATGTTCAAGGTCAATTTCTAACTTACACTAGTTATGTTGCCTTAACTTGTGTTACTTTAATGCAATAACTATATTGAACATAGGCTTACTTTTATGTTTGGCTTGTTCAGAGTGGTGACGGTTTAAATTTTTTCTGTTTTCAGTATCTACTTCGGAGAGCTTTTCTGACAGAACACGATGCATTTGCCTTTCTCAAGGCTGATAACCGCGACGATTGCATAACCTATTCAGGTTTCTGTGAAGCACTTCGACAGGTATGGGTTTTTTTTTTTTTTTCCTCTTTTAATCAACTACTTGAACTTGTTTATTGATGAAATATATTTGGCAAAGAAAAAATAACTTCTTTTTTCTTTCAGCTTAGTTTGCTTGGCCATTGCTATGGACTCAGTGTCGAAGAAACAAAGGACTTGTGGGTTCAAGCAGATATAAGTGGCAATGGAGTTCTTGATTTTAAAGAATTTCAGGTACGCTATTCTCAGCCAAAATTTCTCTCCTTAATCTTCTGTCTGTGACATTAGAACACTTAACTAGGCTCGAATTCTATCCTTTTGTTGTAAATTTCTTTCTATGATTTGGCTCAAGAAACACGTTTACTGACAATAAAATAAGCCCTTAAAGTCATTCTTATCCAATTATGTTTTTCATTATTCACTATGGTATTGCAGCAGCGAATTTGGAATCCAACAGGGTCCGAACAAGGAGACAAATATGCAAGCGAAGTCGAAGACAGTGGTTTGAAGGACAGCAAGCAACAAACAATCGGTTTCAGTATTAAAAATGCTGTTCTCTTCCCTCCTGAAGTGGAGAAAGGGAGATGGCCAGATGACTACTCTCTCTCCGATCATGCGCGCCTCACAGTGGTGTTTTCGCCAATTAGGATGCCATACTCTCAGTTAATATCTTGACAAGCCTTTGGAGCACCACTGATTTTGAGCTTGCTTGCGCATAAAGCATTTAATGGAAAATGGGCCATCCAAGTTCTTGGTTTACAAGCCATGAAAACAAAGAAACTTGCTAGCACAGGGATGAGAACTCTGCTGCCATCCCTATTCCTGTAGAGCATTTCAAGGGCATTCTGCCAAGGGAATAAAAGAAAGCAAAAGAAGAAATTTTGAAGATTTGTACATTTGTAAATAGATCTAAGCACACACAACAATCACCTTTTTGCAGCGTGGTGGTTTTCACTGTCCAAGAAACTTTTGCAATCTAGTTGAATTTCACACACTTCTCTAGTGAGAGATTTTTTTGTTATGCTTCAACTCATTTGGTACGCCAAACTTTTTGTGAACAAATTGAACTGTATATACAGAAAGACTCCATATTTGGTCTCTCATGTCTATGTAATTGCTTGCTTGAAATAGATTTACCGCGTGTTTAGGAGCATGGTTAGAACCACAGTTTTGCGATTTTAACCAAATTTTCTACAGTGTTATCTCTCACATTCTACAATAATTTTTTGTTCTAATTTGTAATTTCAAGTTAAAGTCACATCCCATAATACCAAATTGAAGTCAAAGTAGAATTAGATTCTATATAATAAAGCTATAAAAGGAATATTATTGATCCAGTAAAAAACATTAGCCTCTTTAGTGGAGAACTCTGTAAGCCTATATTATGCAAGACTAATTACTAATGCCCTCATGAACAATGTCAAGTTAAACTGCTAATTAGTTGACTGAGTCAAGCTTGATATTGTCTTTCACTCCCACAAGTTGGTGGAATTAGCAATTTGGCAAGATTTGGTGAACAAGACCCACATCTTATTTAAATTAAAGTTGATTTGAGTCATTGATCAGATGGCCGAACAAAGAATGTCCTATTCCGCCAAAAAAGAAAAAAAAGAAGGATGTCATAGACTTGGCAATGGCTAATAGTGAAAGAAGAACAAACAAGAAAATAAAACAGTACATAAAATAATTTTATAATATTTCCCAATGCATTTATTTATTTAATTTGGGGATGTTTATGTTTCAGTTGCTGAGAGTTGGGGGGTTTTGAACTTTAACTTTTACGTCACTTTAATGGTCTAAAAATTAATATTTTGTTTTAGAAAGGGTACAATGGAAAGTTGAAAACTCTTTAGGAAGATGTTACTCATAATTCGGAGCTGCAATGAAAAGATGAAGGGAGTAATAACAAATTTCTCATCCTTTCTCCTGCTTTAAAAGCTGGAAGAAGTGAAATAAAATATTTTTATGCAATATTGTTGCTCAAACCCTTCATTTGACAAACCGGTTCGAGCTAACAACAGTAAAATGTCATATATGTTATAGTATAAAATAAAATATTGCTATAATATAAGGTTTTTATATGTTACAATTTTTAAATCAATTTTTTCAGTTTAAACCGATTGGCCAAATACCTTAAAATTCTTATTAGAATTAACACTAACCTATTTTTATTGTTTAATGCTCTAGTCAAGGTGAACTGTTTTTTTAATTAAGAAACACACCCACAATTATGTCAAATCAACTACAACTAATTCTTCTTTTTAGCTTTTCCTCCCATTAAAGAATGAAAAAACCCAAACTCGCGTTTTATAATTAGATGGTGGAAGATGAAACTTTAACTTTCTAGTTTCTACCTTGGCTATTGAAAAAGAATTCAATCGTACATGTGGTAGGGACAAAGGGAGAATTTTTTTTATTTTTTTTCCTCAATGTTTTTTCTCTATTAAAAGCCCATTTCTTGTCGTTTTTCTCAGTCACAAATCACTTTCCACTCTGGCAAGGTTACAGCCAATGGAATGCGTCCTTAGTTGATGCATTATATTCCCTCCTTTTTTCTTGTGTTCACACT
>CAMOHE010052622.1:0-47272 GCA_946598075.1 Artocarpus hirsutus | reverse complement strand
ACATCTATGATGTCCATCATTCCTGCAGGTTTCCACATGGAATAGAGACGTTTAGAAAGAAAATTGTATCCTACATGGAGCCCCAGTACCTGCATCTTTTTTCCTCATCTGAATCTTGGAAAGTTTCTTCCTCATCACTCTCCTCATCCAGCAAATCATCATCCTCATCTGACTCGGAAGCATCCTCAACAGGAGACAAATTGTTGGACTCGTCTGCCCTAAAGGACACCTTACCCTTGCGCCCCTCCAAGGCTACATCCCTTAGAGCAGATGCATACGATTTCCCTGCCTTAGAAATCTGATCACTCTCAAGAAAACCTTCACCTCCCTGTGTTAACTCCTCCGGCTGAGACGACGGTCTCCCTCTCTTAATCTTTTTCGTGCTACGCAGAATCAGAACCCTCTCTTCTTGAGAAAGCCCATTAGAACTCACGACCCCTCTTAGAGAAACGACTTCCATTCCTTTTTTCACGACAAATAATTACTTTACTCTTCAGAAAGAATGTCTTTATATTAAAAAACCTTCCCTCAATTTTCTAATTATTCTTTGACAAGTCATGGTAATGCATTGAATTCAATTAATTCTTTTTTTTTTTTTTGTATTACTCGATTCAATGATTAAAGGGTAAAGAAACAAACAACATTCTGACCAAACAAGGCTATAGGGTTGTTTGTTTGGAGAACTTTTAGAATTTTTTCGATTCAACTTTAGATTTTTTATCAAGAATTCTTTAGATATGTGTCTGTTTACTTAAAATCTGAATCAAATGAGTCTTTTGAATCTAAATTTTTAGGATTTTGACCCCTTCTTAAACTCTTGATACTTGGATCATAACTTCTAAGAGAGGAATAAATTAATATCTATATTGCGTAATTTTTTAAGATTAATATTAAGATTTTATTAGATTTATTAATAAATCAAAACTTTTTTCTGCTACCTCTTCAAATATAAATTTCAGGTTTATTTTATATTCAGATTAAAACTTAAATGTATATACAAAAGTTAATTTAGATAACAATTTAAATCATTAAATTTAAATCATACAACTTAAATTAAATAACTAATTTAAATTTATTTATTAAATGAACCTATAAAATTTATAGAGAGAGTGAGAATGGTCATTTTCTCGTAGTTGTTGTTTCCCTTTCCACAACTTTCATTGCGACTGGAGAACCAAAAAAAAACCCCCTAAAAAAAGCTTACCAAATCGTAGAGAAAAAGTAAAAAAAAGGTTTCCTGAGTTTTTCCCAACTTCTAAGCAAAAAAGCAGCAGGGAAAAAAAAAATAAAAAAAGGAAAAAAAATGAGCGACGACGCCAAGAGAAGCGTCCCCGGAGCTGTGTCGGCGAAGCTCAACTCCGACGACCGGAAACCCTTGCCGGCTTCCGCCGCCGCCCCTGCCCCCGGCGGCAAGCGCGTGGTCATTAAGAGCGCCGACATGTTCGGCGACATGCAGAAGGAGGCCGTCGACATCGCCATCGCCGTTAGCTCTCTCTCTTTCTTTCTCTACCTCTTGTCTCTCCCTCTGTGTGTGCGTATATCTTTATTTATTTGTTTATTTTGATTTTTTAGGCGTTTGAGAAGCACAGCGTGGAGAAGGATGTTGCAGAGAGTATAAAGAAGGAGTTCGACAAGAAGCACGGCCCCACTTGGCATTGCATCGTCGGTCGAAATTTCGGTAATGATTTTTCTGGTTTCGATACTGAATGGGTCTTGTTCAGATTTGATTTTCTCTTAATTTTGTTACCATTTTTGTCTTTCTTTTCGGATCAGTGATAATATACTTAGCAGATCTACGCTTTATTAACTAATTGATTTTGGGTTTTATCCTTTATTAGTTTATTTGACTTCACTAGTTCAATTTTTGTTCGTAGAAACTTGGGTTTATCCTTGCTTTAGTTCTATTATATGGAGTGATGAAATTCAAAGCTCGATCATGATTTTTTGTCATTCGTTAGTTTAGTTTTACAACAAAATGAATGAACTTGAAGCTTCTTAGATATTGCTCAACTAGTTTGAAAACATTCTTGAAAGTTGAAACTGAGAAGTTACTCTGGCTTGCACATTGTTGATCACAAAACGTGTACTTCATTTTGCTAAAGAAGCCATTCATTTGAACTTGCTAAAAGAGCGCTGACTTATCGCCCAATTAAAGCTTGAGCTTTTCTTGGCAACTATCGACCCCAATCTCTTTTTGTTTGTTTTGGCATATCTGAAGTGTGGCACTGGTGGAGGTATCACTACTACCACCACCACCATAAACAGAAACCTTTGAATGGATTTTCGTGAGGCAAGGAAGTCTCCTAGACTAGCCTTCGTCAATCACCCTTAAACAGAGAACCAACTATGACAATGTCCCTTACAGGTTAGGTTAGTCAATCCGGCGTGGGATCGTTTATTGACAAAACGACTATATGAATGGATGCCTTTAAAGAGAGCAGAGGCAAATTAATCAACGCCCTGGAGAGTGGAGACAACTATTTCCTCTTGATCCATAAAAAAGTAATTGATGTGTAATAAGATCATATTCATCGTAATTTACTGAGCATGGCTTGAGTTGAGAAATGTTCAGGTCCTACACTTCTGCGAAGGTCGTTTTGGATGTCATTGACTCCAGAATTATTTTAAGTGCCAGAAAGAGGCCACTCATTGATTTTAGTATCGTGTATAAGTAAGATTTTTCCATATGTTTGTTTCAATGCATGATATGTATATCGTATGCATGTTCTATTGCAATGCATGGTAATGTGTTGTTTTTTGGTGGCATCTAGCTCCCTATAAACTTGTATTTGATCTGTTCAATGTATGTTCAAATTGAGAAAATGCAGGATCATTCTGAACCCTTTTTCTTTGGTAGGCGGTACATAATTTCAGTGTTTGTGCTTTGTTCTTTTGCCGCTTGGGTTAAACATAGGAAGAATCTGATTGACGGATATATTATTAACTCACTGGATGTAAAGCCAATAAGGAACTTTATACCTATGTTTTTATTGCTGTCTTTTTTCTTAAAATTTATTGTTGCTATAGTCTCGGTAGTATCGTAACTTTACCCTGAGTCTCTCAGTTGGCAAATCCAATTTCTTTACTTTGTGGGAAGCAATAATGAGTTCATGCTTTTCAACTTTTTGGCTCTTAACAAGGGAGACAAAATAAGGAAAGGCAGCATTATCAATGATGTATTAGTGCTCCTGTTAGGGCTTGACAGATGTGTCAAAATTCTATGAGTTTGATAAGATAAGAGTAGAATATCTGCTTTGTCTCATCTTATATAATTCAAGTTTAGCTCTAGTTTAATGATGAGGTATGATGACTAATTATTGTTTAGTTTGTATCAAACAGCACTTAAGATATACTTTTCTTGTATTTGACTGAGCAGGTTCGTATGTGACTCACGAGACAAACCACTTTGTTTATTTCTACTTGGATCAGAAAGCAGTTTTGCTGTTCAAATCTGGATGATGATGTGTTGTGTTGTGCTGTGCTGTGCTGTTGAAAAGAGATGGTAATGAGTGTTGATGAGGCTGTGATTATGATGATAATGATTAGAATTTGTATGTATTAATTGAAATTCTCTAAAGCGGCCAGACCAGTTCCTGGACGTTCTTGTTCTCAACTTGTATATCTAATATCACTTAACTTTGACTTTGGACTTTCGCATGAGCTTCTATGTTTTTCTTATTATTATTATTATTATTGTTATTATTATTATTATTTTCAATCGTTTCACTTAACTCTTTCCTGCTAATCACAACACACTTTCTCGGATTAAAATGGTTTAATGGTTTTCAAAGTGTATTTATGATTTTTTTTTTTAAGGCTATCTTGACTTGATGAGCAACCTTGTTTCTATCTTTTGATTTTTTTCATGGGTGGTGATTAAGGAGGATACAATTCTTGCATGTGAAACAAAGATTTAATAACCGTTGGGCCAAGGTGGTGGTCTAATAGCATTTGACTTACTCTTAAGTGGTTTGGTAGAAAAGAGGTCTTAGGTTCGAGTCTTAAAGAAAGTGTTTGAGACTACCTTTAAGCTAAAAGTTAAACATTCATTAGCCTTAAGTAAGGTTGAGGTAACACATTAAATGTCCATAAGTCCTTAGGTGGGCTAAGGTAACGTGTTTCAGATTTTGACATAACTATGGCTTGACGTGAATATTGCTCGGCGTGTGTGCGTTTTTAGTTATGCTTTGGACAGTGGCCCGTCGCTCCTCTGTTAGATATTAAGGTGATGTTTGGTTACGGAGAGAATTTTGATTAATATCAATCTCTGAAATTAAATTTTTTATTTTTGGAACTGTTATTCAATCATTTTGCTAGAATAGGAATTCCATCGGAATGCTTATTCTTATGACTATTTGTTCAATCACACGTAAAAATGACTAGGTTTTAGGAATCATTATTCCATTCCAATGATCATTCCATGAAACCAAATGCACCCAAAAAGTCTTACATGGAATGATTATAAGATAATGAGTGAGTTTATAAGCTTTTAAGTTCTCTCCCCTTATAAGTCAGTCAGTTTTGTAAAAGTGAGTTTTACTTCATGCGTTTGTAACACCCTCGGTTTTTATTAAATTTGTGGATGCCAAATGGTCACAACATTAAGAAGCCTGGAAACCTCATGAGCTATCAAAAAGAACGGACCATTATTTATCCAAATCTCAACGACAAGGGGCTATGATTTTTTTTTCCCACCATTTATAGCATAACAAATGCCTTTTAAAAAATTCAGATGACCACTTTATGCAGTCTTGATTTTTGTCACCATCTTTTAAAGCCAAATACGCCAACTTAAAATCTGGTTTACTCTGACAAAAAAACAAAAGTGATAATTCACATACCTAGGAAGATGAGAATGCCATATATAAAACACAAGACCTGATTGCGTGGTGATGACTTGTCTTCCTCTTTAAAGCAGATAAGGTATCTACCTATATTTGTCTTTCATTCCTACAAGGCTACAACTATGTTGGATATACTTCATTACCCCTTTAAGTCCAACGCCTTTTTCAATTTCATTAAAGAAAGTATAGTTCTTGGGCTAACAAGCAGGCAAGATCAAAACTAAAGTTGGATTTTATCCCCAAAAAATCCCTTTTTTTTTTTCTTTATGCTCATCACTTCATCAAATGAATTACTTCGAGAGAGAAAAAAAATCGAATGCACTTCTTGAGCTCTCCTTTTATAGGGAGTCTCTTTAACCATTTTTTTTCAAATCTATACTTACAATTAGTAAAGGCAAAAATAAATAAATAAATAAATAAAGTCGTTTTCATTATGCCTAAAATCAAGTCTTTAATTAAGCCTGCGTTGTTTGAACTTAAGGAAGTAAGAGCAGTCGTGCACGTTGCTACTACTATTATTTTTTGTTTCATTTGACAATTTATATGACCTTTTTTAAAGAAGGGATATTGTTGAAATATTAGTAATGAAAATATTGCTCAAGTTTGGTTCGTTAATCTCAAGGGCAAATTTCAGTAAGGCTCTAGAGTATTGATTTTGGGCTAAGGCTGAGCTTACTATGTAAGTTTATCATAAAATCTCCATTTTAGGACATGCTTTTCTCCGAGAATTGATAAGACAGAAAAGAGGCTGACTTTCACTTACCAGGGTGCAGTTAAGGATTTCATTTAATGGGCACAAAGAAATTTAAGAAAGTGATGCATCTCCTGTATATTGGAGCTTGTATGCATACCAATAGGTCAAAATCCAATTAAAATCAAGATATAAAACTATAAGAATCTGGTACAAATTTAACAATTTAAAACATAACCCTTACATCTCGTGGGCTCAAATGGGTGCCTCGTACATTGCAATGAAAAGTTTCAATAATAGAAATAATAAAAAAATTCCTGCATGGACTTGATGCCCATTCCCCATGATCTTATGCTTTGAAAAAACAATATTCATATGAGAGAGAGAGAGAAAACATAAAAGTCTATATTCATCCCTTGTGGTCTCATTCTTGCTGGTAGATTGAGCCTTTCAAGGATAATCCCATTTGAAACCCATGACATAGCCCCTATCGACCTTTTGAATTTTGGGGTTTTCTTTGTTTCAAGTACTGAGACATTTTTTAATATTATTATTCAATATGGGATGGGATATACATATATGTCTTATCATGACTTTTCTTTCATGCACGTCGTAAATTATATAATCTTGAGTTTCACATTTTGCAGCACATTGTAGAAAAGTATTTTAATGCATGGCTCGATAAATTTGTTCTCTAAAAACACTTCTTCGTTAGCGTTGGGATTAAGCTTCGATATGTTGCAAAGCCGTGATGTTAGAGTCTAGAAGGAAAAGAAACTAGCTCATTTCTTTTTTTTCTTTTTCAATAGTCCTTAATATTTATTTTAATCCTTTAGATATAATTAAAATTATTCCTCTACTACAAATCTAAAAACTAAAACATGGATCTCTATCGATAAATTGTTTTTTAAGTACATATTAGAGAAATTTCAAAAATAATTTCAATTTCCCCTATTTCATATTGTTTGACCCAATGATCATTAAAATATAAAGCATATTTAACAAATGGGTTAAAATTAATTTACAATATAAAAGCTATAATAAAAAATATAAAATTATTGCAATATAAAACTTTGGTGTTATAAATTTTAAACCACAATTTTATGTTTCATCCTGTTTCCGAACGCTCAACATCTTAGCACACCATTGAAATAAATTTACCCTTCTAGGTATTGGAGAGAGTTGGTCCAAATCACTTCCTTATCTTTTGGTACTTCTCACCTTTTCACTTGCTTTTCTTTTACTAAATACTACAGCTTTAATAGTTGAAACGGCCAAGTTCACCAAGCCTCTAGTGTTAATGAGGATACCCACTTAAGGACAAGGTATTTGAAGTTCAAGAACAGAATTGAGTTGAGTAAATAGCTTTATTGGGTTACTAGCCAAAACAAAATTACTAGACTACCATCTGTCCCATAAGTTGAGTTAATTCTACACACACACACACACACGTGTGTGCGTATATAATGGAGACAAAATGAAAACGGTGGTAAAGTATCATACAGCCATTCATTACCCATTAAGTAATGTGGAGAAATAGTGCCGCACTCTAATATTTGAAACAAGAGGAGTGGGTATTCAGGTACAATCCAATAAAGGGGCAAAGTACAACATCTAATTTAAGTAGACTGGCCAAAAAAATAAAAAAAATAAAAAAACCCAAGGAAAGTAGCAAATCAAAAAGGCCGCCCAAAAGTAAGTAACAAACAAAAGGGTCTCTAGAGAAATATTAAAACGTCATGTTCCTTTGTGGCAACCATATCTTTTTTTCTTTCCCATTGGGACCGTGACATTGTTCCCTAAGTACTAATTCTTCATTATGTTCTCCACTATAGGGCACACTGTTTCCCTCAGTGCGCAATCTAGACATTCCCTCCATAACACCTCTAAAATACGCACAACAATATGCAAACCACCTTTTTTTTTTTTAACAAAAAACCTTGCTAATTTTGTATTGTCATATTACCCCAAAAAAAACCCACCATTTACCATATGACTGATATTTCCAAATTTGATAAGAAGAAACCAGTAATAAAAGCGCAATCAATGAACTAAACAAAAAGTTAATCAAGATTAATCACACCATGAAATACCATAAATGCCCTTTTTAACTGCTGTCAACAAAACCCCCACTAAAACCATTCAAGGACCCCATAGATGTATTATAGGGGTGGCAAAAGAAGTTAAGGGACTCTTTTGTCTTCATACCAGGAGGCAAAACGACAAGGACATCGACGTCATTACAAATTCATCGAAAGGGTAAAACCAGCCAACAAAAAAGACTTCCCAAAAAAAATAAAAAAAAAAAGATAAAAACACTAGGTTCCATACTTGTAACTGGCTCTCTCTCTCTCTCTCTCTCTAGCAGGCAAACCCACCCGCTCGGTTCCTTGTTCCTTTGCGGTGATCAGAAGATGAAGAAGAAGAAGAAGATGAACAAGAAGAAGAAGGTGAGGAAGAGGAAGCGGGTTTAATGGCAGTCAATGAACAGTTGCCTTTGGGAATACTTTCTTCCTCGTCCATGAAAATCTGCCTGCACCTACACTCCACACTGCAAAAAGCCCTATCTCCCCTGCCCAAAAAAAAAAAGAAAGAAATCCGAAAAAAAAAAGAAGCTCTTTTCAGTCTTTTTCACATAAAGAAACGACAAACAACCCAAAAACACAATCTGGGGTTTTCTCCAAAAAGTTTAAGAGAGAGAGAGAGACCTGTACATGTAGATGTCTTTGCCCGGCAAGAGCTTTTGTTGGCAAAGAAAACATTGGTCCAGGAAAGTTGGAGGGAGAAAAGGCCTGTTGTTGTAGAGAGAGAAAGCTGAACAAGAAGAAGATGAGGAAATTGAAGAAGAACACTTCTTGTTGGTTTTGTTGATCATGTTGGTTTTGTTGATAACTTGATGATTGATGATTTTCTTCCTGTTGTTGTTGCTACTGCTACTATAACTACTCTTTTGGGCTTCCAAAACTATGCTCAGTCCCACCATATCTCATTCTATGTATGACCCTTTTCGTTGTTTCTGGTGTATTTCTCTACTCTTTTTTTTTTTTTTTTTTGGGTCGAGACAAGAAGAAGAAGAAGAAGAGAATATATGTGTATTTTGTGTGTGGTTTGTGGGTGAAAATTTGAGAGAAAATAAATAGAGAGAGAGGGAGGGAGAAAAGGTACGCGAAAAGGACGCGAAAAGGTGGGACCCTACAGCTATGGGGAAGCAGTAAGAAAGAACGATTAGCGTAGCGAACGATTTGACTCCTTGCGCTGCTTTATTGCCACGTACCCTCTCTAGTTTTTATTTCGTTTTCCCCTTTTCTTTTTTTCTTACCCCCATATATATATATATATATTGATTTTCCCCTGTTTTTGTCTCTTTGTGTTTAACTTTCACTTTTTTTTTTAGAAAAAAAGAAAAATTAATTGTTGGGGCATTGCTTTGTGCATTAAGCCATTAATTGTCAGAAGGGGCCCCAAATGGCACTTTGCTTTAGAGTGTTTGTATGTTGCATACTTGCATGGGTTGTATGAACTCAATTCTCGAATGCGTTTGGCCACGTTATGAATGCACAAGTATTGCGTTTTTCCCCCCATAAACGAACACTACATGTAGGATGCTCGTGATTATGATTTCATCCGTAGAGTTTTAACAGTATGTAATATAAACTTTTTATACATTATATTGTAAAATAAAAACTTTTCTACACTGTCAAAATTCTTACATATTATCGTAAATTAATTGTAAACAATTTCAACTGTATATTTTAAACTCTTCTCTTAAATACGAAAACATTTTTTTTTAAATTGATCAACAATTTCAAAGTTTATAAATCTATAAAAAAAAAAAAAGGAGATACGATTAAATATATGTATAATAATTTAATGGAGTTTCATCAAGATGTGATGATAAATTACACCCATCAAAGAAATCCTCATAAATTTCATGCAAAACGTGATGGTTTCTATTGTATTTGGTATATATTTTTTTCTTTTCCTTTCTTTCCGCTTTTGACTCTAAACCTTGTTTCAAATTATTCACCTCAAAACAATGGGAATATAGGTGGAATGTTTAGGCTATTTCTTGTTATTTGTGCTGTATCAGGGTATTGGAAAAGTCAGCCCATAGTAATAAGATAACTCTTTATGATCGTTCAGAGTTATGCTAAAGTTTATTACAAGTTAAAGGTTAACGTGGTTTGATTAGTCCTCTTAACCCACCCCTAGAAAATATGGATATATGATGTTGAAAGCAAAAAATAATTGGTTTTGTTAGAATATTACGGTTGGTATTATACTATAATTAAAGTATTTTTTATATATTTTGATTTACGTAGAAATATCATTTAGAAATGCATTGCTCATTATTTGCTTCGTTAATTAGGAAACTATATTCCTATATAATAAGCCAATATCTTTTATATTCCTCTATCTATCTTTGAAAGTGCATCGTCATGCGTGACAAAGTCAAGAATATATAAATGTATATATGGTGATATATATATATATATGTATTACTCTTTTTAATTTGGTTTTGGATCAAAACTTTTGGTGGTTTACCAGCTAGACGATAAAATTGGCATAAAGTTTTGGAAAATAACACGACAAATTAGGAATTACAACTTTCAAAAAAACATAAACTTTTGAACTACCAAAATGATGTGCGTTAATTATTAATTGGAAAGAAGTTGAAGCCCATATCCTTTTCCCCACCTCCATGATAAAAGTTTGAGGGAAAAAAAAAAGAAGAGGGCCTGCATGTACATCAATGTGAGGTCTCTTTTTTTGTCTATCAGTATTGAATTTGCATGGCATCCCATAAGGGTACCTTCAAAAACAAATAAACCACAAAGGTCCCATAAAAAACAACCTTTTGCACATCATGTTTTGGACATACATATAATCCTTATCACCCTACCTATGCCTTTTTATTCTCAAATATCATTTTCTTCTTTCATAGTACTATTCTATTTCTAAGTTTCATGATAAATTAACCAAAGACAAACCGACGAATGATTTGCTATTATTGGAGGAGCATATATTCATTGGAAGTTCCATCTAACCTACAACAAAGCAAGATAATTGTTAAGGTTTTGAGTTTTTTGACCATTAGAAAAGAATTAGGTATAAGGAAAAGCAAGATAAAGCCCCTAGTTTTTGCCACAAACCTTGCTTTCGTTTTCATGTTTCTCAATAATTCATGCACTTACATTATCAGATCCATCTTTTCCACCAAGCAGCACGCTAGAAGTGAAAATGAATGACACACACACACACACACACGCAGAGATATATGGACATACACGCGCATATATACACATGTTTTCATGCCTTTAATTAATGGTATAAGTTTCTTATTATTAATTTAAAATATGCCCTTTCATTGCTTTTACTTGCATGCCTTATCCATGAAATTTATGTATTGATTATGAGTTACAAAGGGTATATGCTTGATATACATACATGCATACATATACATATATTAATATCCTAGGACCAAATTAACTAAGAGTTAAACAAGTATCTTGAGCGCATATAATATACATATGTCAGCTTATATACTACCGCATTGATTATATCACGGAAAGAAACAAGAAAATTAACCCCATCTCCAAAATGAAAGAGGCAAACCACCCCCACCCCCCCAACATCAAGTGAGAAAGGAACAGGTGTTTGATAAAGATAGCGAGTTTTGTCAACATTAGGCAACGCCCGGCGAGTAAAAATAACTCGGTGAAGCTTAACCATCACAGCCAAATTATGAATAGGCAACAAAAATAATATTTGTTTTATATAAAAAAAAAAGGGGGAAAGAAGAGAAAGTCGAGATAGGAATGGAGAGAGAGCGAGAGGGTGGGTTTAAAAGGCGTGTTGAGGGTGACGAACCACGTCATGTCCTTTGGCGCCTTGCTTGGGCGTAGGGACCCTACTAGAGTTAACCAAGTTAACAAATTGACTTTTCAGCATATTATGACTCAGTAAATCATGAGTCTACGTGATTGTAAGTATATCATAACGACCGAACTATACTCGATTTCATCTAAAAATGAAAACAAGTTTACTATTTATTATGAACTTTATAAAATTGTATGAAATTTATAGTTAGTGAATCGTACTATTGATATGCAAATCACAACTTCTATATATGATTCTTTAACCAAGATGAAAGATTGTGTAAAATGACATTTACTTTATCAAACATTAACACATGAAACTTTTCATTCAATTCTAGGGTGATTAGTGATAGGAATTTTAATGAGATGATTTTATGAACTCAGCTCGGGTTATAAAATACTAAATGTTAGGGATCAAAATGAGATTTGTTTTCAAATTTCGGCCAAAAATATAATTAAAAATAAATAGGAAATAAAAGGTTCTTTTATAGTTTTTTTTTTATATATTTAACCCATGAAAAATAGATATTTTTGGTTTAAAATGTGTATATATATATATATATATATATATATATCAAAACTGGCCGAAGATGAAATGGGAACAGTTGGCATGGAGCCAACCTATCACCGCCGGATTTACCATCAAACCCTTAATTAATTCCTCTGAAGTACTGCCGCTGTTAAATCATTATTAATGATGTGTTAATTTTCACTTTTGTATTAATCATTAATGTTGTTTATTTAATTGAAGTGATGGAAAACACTACGTACGTACATCTGTGTACTGTACCTTTTTGTTAAGATAAGTATCAGAAATGTCGAAGCAATACAAATATTTATTTATTTAGGTAAGCTGCAACATGTTAAAGAAGAAGTCCTTAGGAGGCATAGAAATTTAAATTTTTATTAAGAAATTACAATAACAAGAAGGTTTAGACTGTGAACCAAAAATAGTAAGAATATATCTAAAATTAGCTATTAAATAACCAAATTATCTTTAAATATTTGCATTAGAGTTAGCTCTGGAAATATGAGAAAATCTAAAAAATCAGATAACGTTGATAATATTAATCAACGGATCATAAATAACAACATTTATAGACGATGAACGTTGTAGTTTTGTCAAATAATAGAGGGATGATTTTTTTTTCCCCTTTTTAGGGAGCTGAAATGGCTTCTTTTTCTTTTTTTTTTTTAATTTGAAGTCTTACAGGCACGTGATATCTACCGTAGGAGTGAAAGGACCTTTCCTTTGTCGAGTGGAAAATTAGAGTTTGAAAACAAAGTTAAAATTAATTGTTTAAACTAAAAATACTATAATAGATTAAATTTATAAGAAAAATATTATAAAAAAGTTAGTTTGAATAGTAGATTGATCTTAAATTGAGGCTCTCAAACACTTTTCATAGGGTGTTTGTAAGGATGATGAGAACCAATGGTTAAAACCATTTTTATTGTAGCATGTAAGAGCTTTACACTATAGCAAATTTTTTTATTGTCACTGTAGCATATGAAAGCTTTACACTGTTTATAACTGAGTTTGTGATGGAAACTATGTGGTGAAAATCATTGTCAAACAGCCTATTAATATAGTCTCGATAGGCATGCATGACGTCACTTAAGGCCTAGTCTCCACTTAAATTTTTTTATTTTTAAAAATTATTTATATATGAATATAATGAGAAAATTAGACTATTATTTATTCGGATTAAAAATAAATAGATCAAAATATAACAATGTTAAGTAAATAGCCTATTTAAATTAAAACAAAATTTATTTTGGTATAAAATAAGATAACAAAAAACCAAAACATAAGGATAAAAAAAAGAAGTAAAATTGAAGACTTAAGCATTTAAAAAAGCACATAATTTTAAAAATGTTACATACTTAAATATTTTTAAAAGTGTATTATTTACTTATATTAAAAATTAAAACTATATTATTTATTACAATTTCTTGAATATATATTGTATTATGTTGGTACATACACAGTTCTTACTAAAAATTTAAAAGTAAATCTTGTAGTGTCTATTAAATTTTTCTTTAGCTCTTAGCCCCTATTAACAAGATTTCCTACTCGTTGTTGCAGACAAATGCACTGTTCCTTAGTTGGTTTAGTCGAGTACATGCCTGTTTTTCCTTTTTTTTTTTTTTTTTGTTATTTGTGAAAATGAGCTTTCATATATGTGTGTCTGTGTGTGTCTACAGTGTGTGGGAGTGTGTTAAGCTTGGTAGACATGAGTCAAGGGCCCGTGTTTTGCCACGTGGAAGATGAGTAGGACAAGATTGAGGTTAGAATTGAAAGAAGCTGAGAACGATGGAACTATGGAAGCCTTGAGGTGTGCAAATGACATGGCCTTTTTTTGACCTTGTTTGGTGGCGCCACTTTTTAATTTTTTATAATTTTTGCGACCAGGCATGATGCCCTATTTGCCCTGGTACCTGATTCCTTCTTCAATCACCTCTTTTAAATTATTGTTCAACCCAGTATGCCAAACCAAACAACTAAACGGACAAACAAGTCCTTGTTGTCTGTGCGATGGCAACTTGGCAAGGAATTCCTTCTTAGATACTTGCTTTGTAACTAAAAAGCAGCTTTCAAGAGTGGGATTTGGGAACAACCTAAAGTGCTTTTGATTTGAGATATTTTAAGCTAAAAGAAAAAAAAAAAAAAGTGGGGGATTTGGGTCACAAAGGCAGTTTATGACCATGAAAGTCCATACTAGTTATTGGACTTCTCCTTTTTGCATTCATATTTCTTTTTTAGGTTTAAAGTGGTGTTAGGTTTAAATCTCGTTTTCGTTTTTCGATCTCCAATGTGATCAAGAAGATTCACGGACCAGAAAACTGAAAGGATTAAAGTAGCTTTAGGAGAGGAATTGATTAGAGCCATTCTAGCAGACTAATAGTGCTCTAGCACAGGTAGCATAACCTCCGTTCAAAAGTATTTACATATCGTGTACTTAAGCAGAGTTGACTTCATTTATAATGGTACTGTAATGTTGACTATTTCAAATGTCTATCAAAAGATCTCATAAGATTTGATTTACTTACTCGAAAAATCTTATTCAAGCCCACTCATTCCTTATCAGGAGGATGTGAATAAACCCAAAATACTTGACTTAGACTCAAACATTTCATATTAAAATATAATGACCCAAATTTAATTTGGTCTGTTTTAAAAAACTTATGGCACAACAATTGTAGCGAAAGAAAAAATATAAAATTTTTTATGAGATTTGTGGTAGTAGTGGAGGCTCGATCCTATAGCCTACCACTGATCTCATCGGGATACAAACTTTTATATTTTGGACCGTTTAGTTTATGTTTTCGGCCCATAGAGTTTTGTTTTTGCCTGTATATATATATATATATATATATATATATATATTACGTTAGGATTTGGCATTTTCGTTTTAGCCTCTCTAATCATCTCCATCTTCTAATATTTTTCAAGTTTAATGATTTTCTTTTTTTCTGTCTATGGTTTTTTCCCGTCTTAAGTTTTCATGTAAATCTTTGTATGTTTTTATTTTTTATTTCTATCACATTATTTTTGTAACACTCCACTTTTTTAGAATTGTAATTAAATTATGGCACGTCACCATAGGCCATGTTATTATACAAAAATTCTTAAGATTTTGTTAGACAATCATTATTATAATTTGTTTGGTATGATCTTGTAGAAGTTGTTTATGGCTCCTTGAATTCAAAAGATTTTTATAAATTGTTTGGGTGATTTTTTTAGGAGCCGCAATTAGGCAAAAACAACCCTCCAAAGGGGCTTACTTTAAAAGTCACAACTTCTAAAAAAAAATCGTACTTAAAGAGAATTTTTGAAACTTCCACTAGATTTTCCACTTTCTCCTTTACTTATATATTAGAAATTCTAATTATCATATCGTACCATTAAAATCTTTTAAAAAATGTGATTCCAATTTCAAAGAGTAAAGTCATATATAACTTTTATTTCTCTGTCTTTCTATTAAATAAAGCACAAGTATAAGTTATATCAATTAAGTCCTAGTCTCCTAAATATAACAACCGAATGGAGAGAGAGCATAAGCTTATTTTTTACTTGAAACATGTTCTAGAGGCCTTTTATATATGGATGAAAAAAAAAAACATTTGTGCTAGCACAGAATTTACAATATTTTATTTCTTTATTACATATTGGATAAATGAGAATATTAACTCATTCCCACTAAAGAAAAAAGAAGAAGAAAGAAAGAAAAAATAAAACCCATTTTCTTTTTCTTTTTTTAATTTTTAATTTTTAAAAAAATTGGTAGTGTTCTTACGCCCTTAGCCTAATATGAATTATAGGAGTCCTCCTTTAGCAGTAATCACTGAAACGGCCACTAAGACTATTGATGTAATGTCAAAGGACCCTGATCTTAGACCTTTATTGTTTAAAAGACTTTAGGTTTTAAAAGTATGCATTTGAAGCAAAGTCTATGCCACCAAATGACATGGTAAAAATGGAATCCTCAAATAGCTCATCCTTTGGCACCATGTCACCTCTGGATGGTAAACCCATTTTCCTTTTTTTTTTTTTTGGGTCGCTAAGTCCTCCAAACAGAGGAAAGACAAATATTATAAACAATAGCCAAAATAGGCTATGATATAGCCAAAGGTCCGAGGACCTAAAAACAAGTATCCACGCAGACTCAAAGAACCTACTGTAACAACCGAGAATTTCTAATGCATTAAAATGCATTAAATTGAGGATTATATTAAGACAAAAAATACAATTTAAGAAAAAATATTGTATAATAATATAAAAAATTATACAGTATTAGAATAATACAGTGTAAAGAAGTGCACTGATGAAGTTATGCAGTATGAAAATTACATTGCAAAAGTAATACAGTGTAAGAATTATACTGTTTAAGGTCACGTAGTACAGAATTAAACTGTGTAGACCACAAGTCTTTTTTATAAAAGTGAAGAAAAAAAAATCTCAAAAATATCAGCTCTTTCTCTCTTTACTTTCTCTCTCTACATTTTCTCTCTCTCCTTAAATCTTGGTCCAAGATTTTAGCCTATGTTTCAACACCTCCCACACCATTGAAAAGTTCTTGATGAGTTGAGTCCAACGGTGTGCCATGCCGCCCAAAAAGCAGCTAGAGGAGGCCACACACGCCGCCCAAAGTGGCGGTGAAACCCATTTCTTCCCAATGTGATTTCTCCGTCGTCCGACCACCAAATGGCGTGATCTTGGTGTCTATAGACTCAGCATGAGGAGAGGAGCAAGATGGTACCACTCTCCCAGCTCGATTTTGGCCGAAAAAACCTCGACGGAGCTACCCCGTTTCTGCCGCCATGGCACCTCCTGTTTTTGCCGTCACCGGTGACGGTGAAGCACACTGTCGCCACCTTTCGTTTCAGACCGTCGAAGGGAAGAAAAGCCCTTCGTCAATTGCACCGTTGTGTCGCCCTTCGCCGGAGTTCTAACGGCTCCAATTTTCATCGTCATGAGGAACGCCGATCGCGATGTTCCTAACTGCCTAGCTCCAAATTGGACAAGGGAAAATGTCCAGGCCTGCACGATGAGGCTTTCCGACACCTCAATTTCAGGGAAGAGCCGCTAGAGGGAGGATATTTTAGACCCCCCGTGGAGCTCCACCGTGAGGAGGTGGGGCCGCCATTCCATGCCGAGTTATTCAGCCCCACCATGGGGGAAATGCTTAGACAACCACGGGAAAGGAAACCCCCAAGCCAATTTGGCCGGACCATCGCCGTGAAACCGAGATCGGAGCCACTAGTTTTGGCCAATAAATTTGTCCTCGATTTGAGTAGATGGAGGCTGAATTTGGTAAAATTGACACCACCATTAGACTCAAAAAGGTTGATTTAGGGGGGGTAGGCTCGAGCTCAGCCACCAACGGAGCCAAATGGCACTGGTCAACCGCCGGTCAACGGTAGCCAATGGCCACATTGGGATTTTGTGATCCGGACCTCCGATCGATGATCAGAGACCTCCTTCCAACTTGTTTCGACGCTCTGAATGCAATGGTGACCTCTGTTCAAGCTAATTTCACTCCGATAAAAATCATCAAGTACTGACTGTAGGTAAATCGAGGCGATTCAAACTGTAGTAACGGAGTCCAGAATGACATTTTCAAGAATGTATGATCTCCAAGAAGCATTCCTAGCCATTCATGGTCGCTCAAGGAGCATTATAGAGGATGCTTCGCACACTGTAGATACAGCGAGGTACAACTTGACCCGCTTAGCTCGGAGTCCAAGTAAGTAGGAATCTCGCCTATAATATAAATCGTTTTAAAATAAATTATTTTAGATGTTTTCATAAAAATTTATGAAAATGCATGATCAGTGATTGTTACACTGTTTTATGTGAGAAAAGGTTTTATAGAGTTACGAAAATTGACCAAAAAAACCCGTTAAGGGCAAAATCGTCATTATCAAAGAAATGGCTAAAACGGAGTCAGACACTCCGATTTAGCATAACGTTCTTAGACGAAAAATATTTCGTAATACATTAAGTAATGAAATCGCCAATGAGACTGGAAATCTAATAAGGGATGTTTAAGTAAAGAAAGAGAGGTTAGAAGGAAAAGTAATCCCGGTGGGTTACAAAGTTAAGTGAAGAAAAGGTAAACCGATGGTTTATGAGGTTAAGTAAAGAGAATGGTAAATCGATAGGGTACCAAGTTAAGGTAATAGGAAATGAATGTTTAATGTTTACGTTTTATTATCAATCGAGTAGATTGATAAAAAGAAAGTTAATTAATGAGTCGGCTGTCGTATGATTAGGACATAGGAGCCAACCAATGGAAGGAAAAGAAACGAGATAGAAACGGAATAGAGAACGATAAAGCATAGTCTGGGTAAGTTTCAAACTTCACCTACAGCATGAAGTAAATGATTTTTAAATCTTTTTGTATATGTTTATAAATGAGCTTACAATTATTATGCAAGTTTCTTTTAAAGTATATTTGCATTTATTATGCAAAAAGTTTTAAAGATTCAAAACAAGATTTGCAATGAATTTGCAAACTATATGTTTAAAGCCTATTTGCATATTGATATGCATAATGTTTTAAAAGATCAAGTTATGACTTTTAAAATATTTAGAGTATGTTTTGCATTTTGACAATGCATAATATTTTATAGTTTAAGTTATAAGGTTTATAATGCCTTTGTTATACAATAAGTTGCATTTGTTATGCAATAAGTTTCAAAATAAAGGTTATAATTTGCAAAATATGTTATATGTTGAATTTATTATGCAATAGGTTGCACTTGTTATAAAATAAGTGTTAGAGTACAAGTTATGAATTGCAAGATGTGTTTTCATTACATGATGCATTTGTTATGCAATTAGTTGCATTTGTTATGCAATAGATTTTATAGTATAAGCTATGATTTGCAAGTGTGATTGCATATGATGTGATTGCATTGGATATGCTCACTAAATTTAATAAGAAGGTAACGTAAAGATAAAAAGAAAGTATCGTACCAGCCTCTTAGTTGTGAAGTAATGAAAGTAAAGCAAAGTTTAACCTCCTAGATCTGAGGTACATGACCTCGATGTTCGATGGTCTCAAGTCTTTCGCAAGGGAAGCATCATATTTGTGATCTCATGATTAATGAGTTGGAACGAACATTACAGTAAAATAAGGAAAGTGAAAGTAAGATAATGAAAGATAAGGAGCAAGGATAGACAGTTAAAGTAAGACAAGGAAAGTTAAGAAACGAAGATAGAAAGTTAAAGTATGAAAATAATGTTCATAAGATGCTCATAATTGAAGTTCATAATTAAACATAAATGAAAACATGCATTTTAATTTTACTGGTTTTCTTTGTTATGAAACATTTATATGCTATGAAAAGCGTTCTGAGGAATATTTTATATTAAGTGTTTATGAAAACATAAATGATGCTTATGAAGAGCAATTTGAGGATTGTTTTATGTTAAATATTATAAGAAAAACGTTTATAAAAAACGTTACAGAAATACTTTATTAAAATATTTATAAAAAATGTTTTATAAAAAACGTTTATGAAAAATGTTTCAAGAGAAAGGTTTTTATGAGGAAAGATTTAAAGTATGTTTTAAATGTTTGTGAATTTATGTTTGAACTTATTGAGCGTAAGCTCATAAAAAGTTTTTTTATGCTATAGGTAGCCTTACGGGTGACCAGTAGGACTCGCTAGAAGAGCTGGGTGCTGCGGAGGGCAGATGCGAAGATTTAGGTATGGATACCACCATGGTTTTGCTTTCGCTACTTAAAAAAAAGGTTTTCCATTGTTTAATGTAGTGTTTACAAAGTTTTAAGAAAATGAAAGTTTTAAGAAATGTTTTCAAAAGTTTTAAGATATATTGTACTAAATGTGTTATAAAATTATAAAGTGAAGTTTTAAGCTATGATTTAATAAATATTCCTTGTTAAGTTTAAGGAACGATTTGAAATGGTTTTAAAGGCAAGTATTGAGCGACGTCTCAACTTAAATGGCGACAGTGGTCGCAAAAGCTTTTAAGTATGTTTTTAAAGAAGTTTAAAGAAAAAAAAATTCTAGTATTTTCTTACTAAGTAAGTAAGATTAATGTTTAAATAATGATGTTTAAGAAAGTTAAGTGACTGCCCGAAAAGGCGGGTTGTCACACCTACTCGGGAATTTGAGTTCCTTACGACAAAGTCAAAAGAAACCCTTAACCCAACACAGAGCTATACTCCTATTAATAGTGGTCCTAACAACCATAGAGAAAGGCCACACCTTCACCCGATCTCGACTCAGGACACCACCAACCAACCAAGAGGCATGGGGAAACCATCCTCTATAACTAACCTAACCTAACCTGCAAAAATATAAAGATTACAAACATAACTTAGAGGGCCGGTGGGGAAACCACTGCCCTTATTACAACAGACCCCAAATACAAACAAAACATAGAACACAAGACTAGAACATCGTCTCCACCGTCATCCCCCATATCCGAGGCCCTTCAACGCCAGCAACCAAAAAGCCATCACCACCTAACTCCAACCACCTGCTCACCGGAGAGCACCAACGGCCCCACTTTGGTCAACCCCTTAGCCCCCTCTTTGGCCATTCCCACGGCAAGACCTCAACCACTGCAACCTACCTTCAACCGACAGTATGAACCCAACCCTTGCAACGGCAAGGCCCCTCAATGCAAGCGCTAGGTGGATGATGGCCAGACCTGCCTGAACCATGGCAGCCCCTAACAGCCGAGCAAACCCACTTTCTTGTTTAGTTTATGCAAGATCCTGCCCTCACCTACTACATGAATGAAATGGCTATTTGTATCCCATCAAAACCAGTACTTGACATGAATTATAATTAATTGATTGTATTCAACGAAGCATTATGATGCTCCCCAAGGTATGGAACAACATCCGAAAGCCCAGGGGTAAAAGTCATTAAGCTCTTGTCCTGACTCGCTCTAATGATCTCTCTTTCTCTCTTTCATGAATGGACTTCTTGACCCCAAACCTTATTAATGGGCCTGTATATATGTGGGTCTTGGACGTTTAAATTCTCTTGCACTTTTTGCAGCGAGGTTTTTATTATTATTATTATTATTGTTTGCCCTATTTATTTTTGTTCTTAAAATTTTTAGAAAAATTTTCATATATTTTTCAAGACAAAAATTTTAAAAACACTCTTCGTATAATTTTTAAAAAATTCGTATTTTTTAAAACAAAAATATTTTCAATTATTTTAAAGACAATACCAAACAAACCCCATTATTACTATTATTATTATTATTATTATTATTATTAAGGTGGGGCAAGGTGGGTGGAAATATGATGTCTTGGTGGCCACGACAGTGAGTAGTAATATGTTTGTCCATTAATTGGTGTAGCTTGCAGGACGGTGATGATTGAAGGACACCTAGCTAGATGAATTATTGCAAGTACTTCTTTAAAGGTAAATTATTTTGGTTTTTTACTATAAAGGAAAATAATGTGATAGAGTGTAAAAAGAAAAAAAAAAAAAATCAGGCGGATGGGCAGGATATGGTGTTGAATCGTTAAATTTTCATCAAATTTTGTTACTTCTCTTAATTCAGACACTTAAAAAAGATTTTTTTGCATGATAATTTTTCACATCTTACTACGAAATTCTCCTTCTCTTTTTTTTTTCATTTTCCTTCTTTTATTTCCGTGAATAGAAGTTAGAACTTGCTTCTTTGAATGATATGACATATGGACATTCCTTGTAGAAAGAGCAAAAGCCAAAAAATAAGGACTACCATGTCCCAATCATGATCACCAGTTAAAGTGGGCCTCCAGATCTAAATTTTGCCCCAAATACATCCTTAGGCCTAAGACTTACACAGTTTGGTCCAGGTCCAGCTAAAACCCACACACGATCCTTCTTTAGTTTGGTACGTTAAAGTGATTGTGAATCTAGGCTCGATCCGACAAAACATTCAACGCCTTGGTTCTGTTTTGTTTCTAGGCGTTCTCCTGTGTGTTGACAGCAGATCCTAGCTAGTTTTTTCATTTGTGTCTTAGAAGTAATGTCGTTTGAGCAGTGTCAAGCTGTAGTTTAAACTAAAAAAAGCTAGTTTAAGCTGGTTTAATTACAGTGTTTTTGTTTCTCATAATTGTTGTCGAGTTTTAGGTTTGAAGTGTTGACTCGAACTATAAAAGCCATGACGATCAACTATTGTTGTTCTAAGAGGGGCATCCCTTGAGAGTAGCTGGTTTTGGTCAAACATATGCAGGGTCAATGTGGGGCCAACAAAATTAAAGTGGTGTTTAGCATTTGTGGTTCTCACCACAATCTCAGTTATGAATAGTAAAAAGTTCTCACGTGTTACAGTAACAATAAAAAAATTTGCTACAGTAAAAAGTTCTCACATGCTACAGTAAAAATGGTTCCCACCACTCTTTCAAACACCTATTAAATGGCCCGTTGGCACAGCGAAGAAAGGGGGAATCCCTAGGTGCACAAAATGTTTCCAAATCAGGCCAACAAATAGTCCACCGATCGAAAAAGTAAATCTACAGGAAGATTTAGTGATATGGACACACAAAAATTAAAAAAAAATTCCACAATGCGTGTAATTTTCCACAGTTGGACTGTATTATAATGATGGAGTCGAGAAAAAAAAAATATGTGTAAATTTAAAAGAACTTGATGAATACAATAGTTTAAAATTGTACTGCGACATAAATTATAAGTTATTTTTCTCACAAAATAAAAATGGTACTAGCCCAACATGTGTGGTCAGAAATTAACAAACATTAATATAAAACCTATTTCTAAGTGGAAAAGGTTACCGTACAGTTGAATCGATCAATAGAAGAATAAACTTACGTGAGATGTAAGCACAAGCATGAAAAAAAACAGAGGAAAAAAAAAAAGATAAAACAGTTTGGGAGAGCTCTGGCAGGGTGCCGAAGCCCTTTCCGCGATTAAAAAGCAACTTGCAAAATAGATTAATAAAATCAATTGTAACCAAAGTTTTTAGTTTTCTTATTTACTATAGTGATTAAAAAAAATAAACTATAATATAAAACTCTAACATATTATAATTTTTAATTTAAAAGTTTTAATTTTAACCATATATTCCAAATATCTTATATATTAGTCGTGACGTAATTGACTGCTTTAGTATGCATTTACAGCAAAAGTTTTACTATTAATTCGGGTTTATTCATTGGCATGCCAATCTCGGAGGGCTAGCCTTATCTTTAGTATGAATTTGAATATGGGCGCGTGTGTGCTTCCTAATTTTAAGAATTTAAATTTCAAAGCTTTTAACTTTATTAATATGAGACTCAGATCATGTCTTCTTTTGTATTTTTCAATGGTATTATGTCACATCCATTAAATATATTTTAACTGTTATGACAATTTAAATTAATTTAGTATGATATATCAATTAAAATAATATTTTAATTAATATAGTATGATATTAATGATATTAACATATAGATATGAAAAAGAACAAAGATAGGAAACATATGAGTCGAATCCGTTGATATGATGCTCCGCTTGTACCTGACCTACGTTGTAGAGAATCCTCGAAATCGAGATGGAGACAGTCGAGCAACCAAAGTTAGAAAAAAGTTAAACCTCGTCGCCAAACATAGTCAGTTCCATCGACAGTGATCACTTGTTCATTTTCATGAGCTGCTTGCTGTATTTCCAATCCTTTCCCTGTTAACCATAGCCTCAAAATCCAAATTCACAAAATTCTCCATAAGAACTGCCACATGAAAGGTACGGAAATCTGATATTCTGTAAAATAAAGTGATTACCGTATACGTAACAATTACCTTGGAACTGGCGTTTACGTATCTGGCAATGCAAAATTTGAATACTATGACAATCATCAGAAAGAGAAAGAAAGTGACGTAAAGAACCTTTATTTAGAGCACGTGAGAATGTATTAATTACAATGTATCTATATATAATGGTTGTTAATTTTCTTACTTGATATGTTGGGGACCGGACGAGGTGCATGCTAGAATATTTCTATAACAAAGCCAATTTCTAATCCTCAATTAATATAGTTGCTAATTCAATGTGAAATCTGTTCTCTGTATAATGAAATATTCTCAACTTAGCAAAGGAAAAATTTTAATTTGTAGGGCATTACTTATAGCATGTTTGACAATCATAGATTCAATCAAAATTTTTAAGTACTAGAGTGTAAAACTCTCATATATTATAATGTCAAAAAAATGAATTACATTCTAATACTCTCATATGTTAAAATATTTTTAATTAATATTAGTTCAAACCATGCTTTTCAAACTAAGCTTTATAAGGCATTGATATTACAATAGCCTTGTGCTTGGACTAGTGTACAATTGTACTGGTTTTTTTTTTTTTTGTGGGAAATTAAAGATAGTTATTTTTTCTTTAGAATTGATCTTTTTATTTTTTTTCCCTTCTTTTTTGATAAAATAAATGTACGTAATTAATGAAGCTATATTACTCGATCTAATTATATATATATGTATGTAGTGTTTGTCTATATATATGTGTGTGTATATATCCACGCACTACTCTATAAATTCTACAAGGCTGCAAAGGATATTAGATCCCTTCTTCTTGTACATAAATAGTCTATCGAGTAATTAATCGTAGGTTTCAAATACCATGAATAACTGTGTCAAAAAGCCGTATAAAATCACTTCCATACCTGAAGATGATTATATATACACGTATAAATAGTCACGTACGTGTGACTCTTTATACTCGTATTGTCACTTTCAGGTCGATCTCATACAACATTATAAATGCGTCATCATGTTCGGGCGTGTGTGTGTGTGTATTGGAATCAGTATAAAAATTGTGATTCAGAAACCAAGTCTCTTGAGTGTGGTTCAAATTTTACGCTGGAGGGGGAACCCCACCAATCTGTTTGATGTTGATTCCAAAAATTCTCTCCTTTATTTTTTTTATTTTATATTTTTTTATCAATTACAAGCATGCAAAATATCCATTCTTTTGTCATGTGGATTCTCCTTCTTTAGTTGGTGAGATGATTCTTTTCGTTGCGCTTTATCAACCAGAGTGTATATATATATGTGTGTGTGTGTGCGTGTATTATTGGGACTAAATTGAATAAAGAAATTACCCACAGAAAACCGATAAATAAAATAGTAATAATTCCGTGACCATGGAATTTATTTTATATTTGAATTTTGAATATGCTGTTCTCTTTTTCGGGATTTGGTCTTTTATAAAAGACTACATGAAAAGAAAAAACAAGTATTTATCAACCCTTGTTATTAAAGTAGTCTCTTTCTTTTTTGCCGGCCAAGAACTTTGCACCATTTTCCAATCGCGCATGGTTTATTTACATAAACCATGTCCATCAACTTTTTTCTTTATGATCAAAGAAATATTAGACCAGTTGCCATACATGCATGTCTTCCATTAGAGAAGAAGAGTGACTTGTTGCATCTCTTTGCAGGAACAAAGTCCACACTTGATAGGTTTTGTTCAAAACATATACACATACACCGCTTGGAAGAACAATTGGAATCAATAATTTTGGTTAAGAATTATATAATTAGAGCTCTTTATACTGTAGCTTTTATTGTAGCATGTGAGAACTTTATACTATTTATAGTTGTAACTGATGATTAGAACCACTTTTTAAATGGCCTATACGAGTCCAATGAGTACTGTTATTATTAACGTTAGATATATATCTAGTGATTATAATGAAATGGATTCTTGACAAAAAAATTTATGATAATTAATAACGTTGATTTTTTATTATGTTACATCACATCAATTGTTATTAAAATATATTTTTATTGAAAATGTAATAATTAGAAACGTAATTATTGAAAAAAAGTCCATAAATATTTATATGGATATGCACATACATGTATTTTTAATAAGCTGAAGATTAACTTAACAATTAAGATTGTATCGCTTTCACAGGAGGCAGTGGGATAGGTAAGTTAATTTCAACAAAATAACCAGACAATGGTGTTTGCTAATAGGGTTTCAAAACCAAACGTAAAATATGCGGGACCCACAAAGCCTTGTCTAAAATTAATGGGGACCTGTAGCATCCACACACATGGAAGCAATGTTGGTCTGGAAAATTGTGAAGGCTTGATAAAATAAATGTTGTTTTTGAAATATTCTTTTTTTTTGGGTGATTAGTTGGAAGATAAGACAACGACGACCACATATTAGGGCCTACTTAGCAGAGTTGTTTGGAAGTTGATTCTCGCTTTCTATATCCAAAAGCTGCTTGAAAGTATTTAGATGATTCGTCAGAAGAGTTTTCAGTCAAATTATAAAAATGTTACTTATAAGAAAAGATCTTCTAGGCAGATTTTGTAACTTATGTTAAAATTTTGGTCAAGACATTGTAAACTTTTTTTTAACATTTTTTATTACTTAATAGAAAGTTTTAAAGTTATTTTGACTAATTTCTTTTAAAATTGTGGTCCTAAATACTTGTTGAAAACTACATCTATTACTTTTCTTTTTTATTTACTTATAAAAGCAAGAGCAAAGCGCTCATAAACAGGCTCAATAATATATATGTATATGTATATCTGTATCAAGATTTTATCATGAATGAAAATTGTGAACTGTGATTTTTGGGGACAAAATTAGCCCCATAATGTTAAAACACTGTCAAGTTGTCATCTTTATCTCTATTTTCATATATACTACATAAATAAAGAAATGTTTAATCAATATTTCAGTCCAATGGGATATTAATTAGGATAACATTTACCGTAAAAATTTTTGTACCTTTTTTTTTTTCCTCAAAAAGCACTTTTGATTTTCTCGATTTTGATCTTCTTCATTCTTCTTTTCTTTCTTTCTTTCTTTGTCTCTCTAATATTATTATTATTTTTCCACATAATCCGTTAAAGAAGATTGAACCACTAGTATAGTACTCATAATATCAAGGTGGAACTAAACGCCATCCTCATATATATGAAATAGTAACTAAATATTTCTGATTGGAAATATAATATTATTCTTTATTAATAGAGTTATCGACAAAGATGTTTCTAGGTTTTAATTATTGATCAAATAGGGGTGTTGGGAGCATGTGTTCGTGCACATGCATGTTTCTTGGTAGCATACACATTTCTGATAGATATTTTGTGTAACTTTTTTCTTTCAAGGCCTACAACATGATGGGTCCTATTTTGTGTCTGGGAACCCCATTATATACGGTCCTTATAGTGGGTTGTGCTATTTCGGATGTCATAATCAGATCATGCAAGATAAGCATAACCTTCCTTAATTTCATATAAAAATGGCATATAAAATTTGTGAGTTGAGCCATGGGCCACCACTGGTGCCCCTTGCCACATGATATGATATTCATAGATAGACAAAATCGTAATTATGATTCCATAATGAAGCTCAAAATTCACCGACGACATCTACATTAACTACCAACTCATGTGGTGAGGGGCACCACTTTATTCAAAATTTGTACTTGATCAATTGTCACCTAGCTTTGTCATATTTGGTGTGCATAAAGTATAGCATAGGTCAGATTTAGGAAAAAAAAATGTACTGCATTAAAAAGTACTCTTTTATTTTTTTTAATTCAAGTGCAAAAATTTGATATTGGCACATTAGTTTAGTGCAATATATGAAGATGCTTAGCTGTATGTATCTGTGTAAAAGCATGCGTCAAAAATTTTGGCTAATATTATATAACAACGAAGAGATGCATCAATATTATGAGATTCGTGGGGTTCACTAAAATTAGATAGAGACAAGAGAGGAAAGAAGTACATGCAAATAAATATAGCCCCAAAAGTAAACATATAACTATAATATATATGTATCATCAGTTTGTTCAACATTTATCCAAATTATATGTCATTCTATTTTTGCTATAGAAAAGAGAGAGAGAAAAAAAGAGAGAATTAAAGTACATTTATTCTTTTCTTACTTTCAAAGCTAATTATCATGATCAAGAACTTTCCCCGTCGGTCAGAAAAACGACACCTTCTTCACATTGGAGCAGTTTCTTATGATCATCTTCATGGTCAAATACATGATGATCATGACCACGGCCACCTTTGGCTACCAAGTCTTTGGCCTTGGCCGATTCTCGTTCCCAATCCGTCTTGTACACCACACTTAGTGTGGGCACGACGCAGGCGATCTGAGCCGCTAGAAGGCCATAACATAGCCCCACAAGACCTAGTCTCCACACAAAACCCAAAACGACGGCCACCGGAGCTCCGACGAGGTAAAACGCGTAAAAGTTGATGGTGGCCCCAATGCCCGGCCTAGCGCTGCCCCGAAGGATCCCGCAGCCCGCTGTCTGCGGACAATTTGCAAGCTCGCAGACCCCAATTATGGGTAAAACCACCATGGTCAGCTCCAAAACCTCCTTATCTTGGGTAAAAACCCTCCCCCAAGGCTTCCTCCCCAAGGTGGTCCACAACAACCCTACTAGTGACGTCACTAAAGCTAACCCTACCACCACAACCGCGGAAAGGCGGGCCTTGTTGGGCCGGCCTGCTCCGAGCTCGTTGCCTATTCGGGTAGAGACAGAAGCACTTATTGAGAATGGTAAGGTGTACATGAGAGCAGTGGTTTGTATAACAATGGCTGAAGTTGCTAAGGCAACCTTGGGATTGGGAAGATAACCGGCGAGAATGGTCATGAACTCGTACCACCACCACTCCAAACAAACGGCCAAACAACTCTGTATTGCTAGTCTAATCAAAACCCCCCAATTTTCCCATATCGTTGAGGTGGTCAAAAAAATGTTAGGCCACGACTTGGGCAAAAATGGCATATTGAATAGGTTATTGTTGGTAGTACAAGAATAGTCCTCTTTAATAGTAAGGATACTACTAAAGTAGAGGTGAAATAAAAGAAAGAAGAGGGTGATGAAATTTGTGAGGAAAGATGAGATGGCGATTCCTTGGACCCCAAGGGAGAGTTTGAAGGTCAAGAAAATGGTGATGGGAATGTGGAAAAACATGGCTAGAAAATTAGACCACATAAGAGGCCAAGTTGTGCCCTTGCTTCGGAGAAAAATGCGAATCGGGTGAAGAAGGCTGTTGACGACAAGATCCGGGATGGCGAATTTGCAATACAAGCTTGCTATTCTTGTTATGTCTTGATTTTGGTGAAGAACAAGCATTAAGGGCTCTAGGTTGAACCAAAGCAAGGCAATTGGTAAGGAGGCGAAGAGTAAGATTAGGACAGTTCTGTGGAGGGTGAGGAATGCGACGACGTGGTTTTGTGAGCCGAAGGCCTGGCTGCAGAGAGGCTCCATACCCATGGCGAGGCCTGAGAGGACCGAGTAGCCGGTGATGTTGGTGAAGCCGATGGCTAAGGCGCTGGCGGCGAGCTCGAGGCTTCCTATTCTCCCCATGCACACGACCATGACCATGTTTCGGAGATAGTTCACGAGGCTCATGGCCGCTATAGGGAAGCCTATGTCCGCCGTTGTTTTTAGCTCATTCACCACCTTGAAGAATAGTTCGAGAATTTTGAAGGAATAAAAATACAAGTAAAAATAGAATCCGCAGAAAATCCGACGGTTTTAAAATATATATATATTTTTATCTTTGATGTAAAATAGTGTAGTGTGATCATGAAATTATGAAGATGAAAGATGATCATGATATAGGTGTAAGAGTATGTTTTGTACCTCTGCCATTGTTGGGTACTTTCGGAACTTCTCTTCTTGTACGTCTACGACCATCTTTTAATTTCTTTCCTTTGGTTTTCTTCTCTTGTTTAATTCTCGTCACTTTGAGAGAGAAGTGTTGGAAAGTAATGGACGAACAATAGGGGGTTTTTATAATAGAAAAATCATTTTTATCATGTAGGGTTATAATTTGTTATTCATAAAACTGTAGGCTCCAATCTAATATGTAGTATATTTTTTAGATTAGACCTCATTATTTTATTAGTTACTGTAGGCTCCAATCTAATATGTAGTATATTTTTTAGATTAGACCTCATTATTTTATTAGTTATAGGATTATAACCTATAAATTAAATAGGATTGCTTTTTATAATAACTTGGGAGTGGTTGGGCGAATTTGAGTATGTAGTCCTATTTATTTTAACATATTGTAAAGCTGTGGTGGAAGATGAATAGGTACATATACATATATATACACATACGCATACACATATTACGCATATATAACATAGATATTCGGCGTTTAATGAGATGGAAAGGGCGCATAAAGCTTACTCATACCGTGCGGTATTGAAGAAACTACTATTGCCACGCCACAATGTTCCCAATCGAGTTTTGTCATTTTTCAAAATAAATGGAAACACACCCACTTATTCACTTTTCACTGACAACGTCATTCCACATAGTGTTCCCTTCACGTGAGGAAATATATAGCTGTTGTTGTCGTTATTGTTGCATTCCTGAATTAAATTTAGTTTTGGTCTTGTAAGCTTTGGAAGTGTATAGTATAAATAGAGTACTTCATCCAAAAAATTTTGCATAGCTAATTTCATCAATTATGGCCTAAATGTCACACACACACACACACATATATATATATATATATATGCAAACCAATAACAACAACTAAGGGAGTTAAAAAAAGTCAAAGGAACGATAACATGACTGAACTAATAAGATAATAAGAAGATGTAAAATTTAAAAAAAAGGCTAAATACAAGTTTAAAAAAGATGAAATATAAGTTTTATACAAAATTAAAAAAAAATTCAAAAAAGGCAACCGTTCACTCTCATCTATAGATAGCTCTGCTTCTGACAACAAATACTAGAGAAAGAGGAAATATCTCATGACTGTTTTCATTGACATGAAAGAAAGAATCATTTCTTCCAATAACTTATATGTGATTTTATAGTTTGATTGATCGAGAAATCCAATTAGCTTAGTTGGTTCTTAATATTTACCTTGATCATGGGCTTTTATGTAGTACTACTAAAATAATTCCATTCAAATGTTTGTTTTATGTCACTTTCTTTCTTTTGTAGTCTATAGCAATATTGATGAGACCAGCATTCGAAGGTCACCCTAATGGCCGGCCAAATTAGTTTTTCTTACAGAGGAGAATAAATTTTAGGTTGTACCGGAAGCAAATTTTTTCCCCCTTGTTCGCACATGCTATCTAGCTTGCTTCTCTCTCTGTATAGGAGATTCTTAAAAATATCCAAAACCCAAAACTACTAGTAGGGGTGTTCATGGAATCCGTCAATTAGAGTTTGAACTTTTGACAAAACTACTAGTAGGGGTCTTCATGGAATCCATCAATCCGTTTAATCTAATCCAATCTGACGAATTGGATTATTTTATAATAAATAAAGATTCATTTTGAATTAGGATTTTCTCAATCCGATATATGCAGATTGAATTATAGATTAAATATCTTTCAATCCTTGTAATTCGTGAATCCAAACCAAATGTATATTGTATAAATTATATATGCATATACATATCTACACATACAAAAACTTTAATAAATACGTAAACCTATATTCTTACAGTAAGGTGTCTAAAGTTTATATCCTTAAAAAAAGAAGCTTGGCCTAATTAGAAAGACTAACATTATTCACTCATGACATTTACTTATGTGTAAAGTTTATTTAAATTTGTTAGTTGTAATTTTTTGTAATGCTACAATCTAGTTTATCAAATACTTGTATTCTATTAGGTTGTGATATATGATTTTATTAAATTATGTTATGTTATACTATATTAATTTTAGTGGGTGTTTGGAAAGATGGTGAGAACTACTTTTACTGTAGCATATGAGAGTTTTACACTGTAGCAATTTTTTTTTATTATTACTGTAGCATGTGAGAGCTTTTTACTGTTCATAATTGAGTTTGTGGTGGGAACTGAGTGGTTCCCACCATTCCCAGACACCCTCTTAATTGCTTGTTTTTTAATAAATTTAAAAGCTCAATTCGTGAATTCATGGAATGCAATCCATAAAATCCATGGTTTTTAGATTGGATTGGATTGGATCGGAGAGTTCACATATTGGTTTTGCATTGAGATTTTTCCAATTCAATATATACAGATTAAATTATGGATTGCCCCCTGATATGTGTATCTATGAATAACCCTAAATGCAAGCGGTTGTCAATCTAATTAAAAGGTGTTAAGCTTGCTTGGATATCCATTGTGGAGAGTTAGGGCACAAAAATTGAAATCTATGTATGCACTATCTTCTAATTAGAGTTCGAACTTTTGACAAAACTATTAGCGTGTTAATCTAATCAGGATGTGTTAAGCTTGTTTGGATATCTATTGTGCTATTATTTACATAAGAAAATGGTTTTTTGAAGGAAAAAAAAGGGGGTTGTCTTGTTTCCTTTTTAATAGATTTAAACCAAGTCGGATAAACGTCAACTTCTGTACTCAAATGTAGAACACGACAAAATGAATTCAAATGTAGACTATGCGACAAAGGAGTGCATGTTTTTCCAAGGACGTATACTACAACGGCTACACTTCAATTAGCAACAAAGGTGTGCTTGAGTTGAGTTTGCAATAGAAGCAAATTAGAAGTTTGCTTTTGCACGCTTGAATCTTTATAAATATACACACACACACACATACATATATGCATGTTACTACATAGATGTGAATAATGTCGCTCCTTCTTGAAAACATAAAAATACGTTATTGTTGCTCTTTCTTGAAAAAGTACAATTCTGCAACCTAGAATGCATCCGTTGAGTATGACATGAGGGAGCAGTTGGTCAACTTAAAAAAAGGAAGAGGTTTTTGCATGTTTCCAACACTTAAAATGAGACATATATTTGTAGTTTATTGTTTATATTTTGGAAGTGGCTAGGCGTTAATTGTAACAATATTTAATATTATTTTACATTTGATGTGTTTCATTTTGTCAAACAAGTAGTTCCTTTAAGACTATTTACTCACCTAGAAGCAAATCAGATTCCATTGTTATTGCCTTTGCTTAAAGTATTCTTTAGCAACCCTTCCCTTTAATCAACTGAATGATAAGCAAGCTTTTTTCCATTCTCTCAATTTACCCTATATTTTAGTATCACTCAGAAAATTTGGGCCTCTCTCTCTTGATGTTTGAGTTACACAAAGATGATATATTAAAAATGATCAATACCATTGAAAATTATCCTCTTGTCGCACTTGCATGGAACATGCATGTGCATATAGTTACACCAAATTACTAAAAGGAATTAATCCATATATATATCTACAATAATTCCACCTACTTTCAATAATCCTGTCGACAGATTTTCGTTTTATTTCAATCACTTTTTATTTTTTTTATTTTTTTCTCTTTTGGTGATTAATAGATGGGATTTCTTACCTTCTAATTGGCTATAATCTAATACAACATTTCAATACTCATATTATAATGGAGTGGTTGCAAGCAGAGAAAGGACAGCATATCCAACGCTCATATCACGCATGATTTTCATGATATTGTTCCTTATTTGCAATTCCGTTGGTTACAAATTCCCCAACATTGTAGGGAAGAACTCAAACATCCGACAATTTCTCTCACTTAGCTCTGTCCTTAATCAGTGACATATTACTCGCATATTTTCCATCAACTTATCAAGTAGTAATTAGTCTAAATTTGACATTCCCTTCAATTTTGATGGGGAAAAAAAAAGAAGAAAAGCATGTACTCACAAAAAATAAGTAAATATTCATGGATATGATATATATATATATATATATATGTGTGTGTGTGTGTGTGTGTGTGTGTATTCCTCCCCCACATATATCTATTGGAACTTTCAAAAGCTTAATTAAGCATAAATATCCCACTATATGCTATATAGTTGACATTTGTCCCCGGCCCTTCTCTCTACACGACCCCATCTCTCTTTGGTTGTACCAACACGGCCATTTTTGGTTGCAAAAGGAGAATGCCAAATAATAAAAGATATAATTAAGAAAAAAAAGTTCTAGACACTTCTTCCACATTAACATGATTAGGGTTAGTTATGTTTAGATATTTTTGAATAGTTTAACACTCAAATTCAAACTTAAACACGAGTGGGGGGATTTTAGAGCATATTAGGAATTAGATCATGGTTGTACCAACACGGCCATCTTTGGTTGCAAAAGGAGAATGCCAAATAATAAAAGATATAATTAAGAAAAAAAAGTTCTAGACACTTCTTCCACATTAACATGATTAGGGTTAGTTATGTTTAGATATTTTTGAATAGTTTAACACTCAATTTCAAACTTAAACACGAGTGGGGGGATTTTAGAGCATATTAGGAATTAGATCATGGCCAATCCAACTGATATACAACTCATACATAGTCCATCCATTTAACCAAATGAAAATAAACCAACTAGACAGTCAAAAACAGATATTATTACTATGCATATAACAAAGAGATGCTTCGAACTTTTTGACAAAACATATATATATATGCCCGCGCGTGTAAGTCCTTGATGAAAAGCCATATGTTTGGCCTTTTTTCTGGACATATATGGAGTAATTTCTCTTTTAGTCAGCATATACCTTCATTTCTATTGAACCACACCTAAATATGATGGTATTGATAGTACCCCAATTGGGAGATCTTAGTGGAGAAAATCTCCTTCTAGTAGATCGTCCACATGGCATACATTAATTGGTGTCTTCTTCTCAATAAATCGCCCTACTACTAGCTAGGGATCATAAGGATGGCGAATTGAGTCAAAAGATGAAGATATGAGTGCACTATATTTTGGCTTTTTGTCCTTAGCGCTTTAGCTTTGCGAATATTTATAATTTCGGAATATAAGAAAAGAAAAATATTACTAGCTAGCATTGTATGTTGTGTATAATTTGTGCTAGTGTGTGTATATGCGCATGTGTATATATATATATATATATATGTATATGCACACACGTTCCCATAGTTAAACAAAGGAAGGAAAAAACAATTTTTGATTCATGTTAATTATATTGAAATTATTATGATGATGTTGAGGTTTTCGCACAAACTTTTTTTTTATGCTGCTTCAACAAAATCATGTTAATTATATATCACTACTAGAGAGTTGAATTCAAACATGCTATTTTGTTATAAAAATTAAGCTTAAATTTTTGTAATTTTACAAAAGTGATTGTTTAAAATTTTAACTCTCTATTCATGTAATTGATCACCATCAATAACTACCATTTATTCTTTCCTCTTAGACCTTCTTGAGTACGAAGCAAAGCCACTCCTCATTCAAGGAAACATTAAGCCGGTTTAGCACAATTTTTACTTTCATTTTTTTTTTCAAAAAAAGAAGTACAAGCTGTGACTTTTTGTTTGAAATTAGATTTTTGAAAAAGTTTAAAAGATCAAAATTATTTTATAATTTTTAGTAAGCAATAAAAATGTTAAAATTGAGTTTACAACGTCTTATTAAAGATTTAGTACAAGTTTCAAAGTACATTTATCACAGCTTTTATAAGAAGTCATATTTTGTGATTTTAACTGAAAATTGTTCTAGAAAGCCAAAGCTATTTTGATAGAGAGACATTTTTTGATAGATTATTCAAACACTTTTAAAGAAATTTTTAGACCTAAAAAGTCAAAAGAAACTTATAAAAAATCCTACCAAACAGGACGGATAGCCCTTCAAAATTAAGCTACAAACCAGGAAATGTATGCCATAATGGCTTCTCTTCTTTTAAGTTAAGGGAGAGAGAATTTTTTATATGAGGATTTATTAGCACATCTCAACTAGATTGTCACTCCTTAATAAATTTGTTCTCTATCAAATTCCCTCACTCATTTTATAAAATAAAATAAATGGGATATTATAAAAACAGTATACTCCAAAACAACTCGAAGAGAGCAACCGAAAAAAACATGTGCTTCCCTTTAAAATCTATTTTAACAACATGAGAAGTAGTGATTTTCCTTTCTGAAAAAATAAACTAAAATCTTTTTTGGCGATTTCTTATAAAAAGCACACCCCCATGCATGCAATTTCAGGTGGCGGATAATTTGCATAATTTGATTAAAATATGCACATGGCTAAAGCCCATTTGGAAACTCATTGAACATGAAGTTTACCGCTTTTGTGTAAACATGATACGAAAGAAACATAGGCCGTGGATATGACTACTTAAAATTATTAATAAATGCAAACAATTTTCATGTGAAGGGATTTGGTCAAACATTAAACGCATTGCATGTGAATGAAGATGAAAAACAAAACAAAACAGGTACATGACTCAATTCCAAACCACTGGTGGAATTGATCACGGATTCATTTCTGCTTTATTAATTTTATAACAAGTAATTTGTTTTAGCAGAAATCAAATTTAATGCCAATGATTATTAGATAAAACGACATGACATGGAGTAGAATGAGACTTTGGAAATTGAAAGAACTCAAGTTCAATATTGCACTAAAAAAAAGAAGAAAAAAACTAAAGAGTTTGTTTCCAAATATTAGTTAAACTAATTTTGCTACAATATTTTTTATGCATTTTGAACCATTAGTTTGAACCTATGCTTTTGAACGTGATGTGATGTGAAATCACCAAGAAGTTGGCACGCCGAAAAAGGTTCCAAACTGCATATTCTGATCTCATTGAACGTGCCTATATGGAAATCCATCTAGTATATATGCAAACCAATAAATACCAGACACACAGCTCAACTCACGGCACCATTTTCGCAAACAGATATCACATTGTTGCTTGATCTGTACCATTGATTGGACCTTGCCACCGGGTTTGTAGCTTCTTTTTTTTTCTCTGGTCTTTGGAAGCATTTAGATGATAGCGGGAGGAATTTTTTTGGCATATGGCATGAAAATATACTTTATCATCAATGTTGTGATAATGTTGGGATACTTTTTACTCTCAAATCACATTAGAATATATCAAAAGAGATTTTAAAATTTAAAGGAATCCAATGAATAACTAAACAAATACAACACTTTAGAAGAAGAGTTCAAACTAATAATTTGAACTTTTTTTTTTTTCTAAAACATTGTAATTGCTGATAGCTTTACACTGTAAAATAGCTTTACACGATAGCTGATTTATAGGGTCCTTAGTGCAACTTCTGGGCTTGTGTTGGTTGACCGAAAACGTCTCTTTCTTGACCGGAGTTCATATTAGATAATCTACAAGACTGCTTCAAGTAGCGAACGTCCTCATAAAAGAGATATATATGTATGTATATATGTATGTATATAAACAGATAGATAGAAAGAGAGAAGAAGAAGAAAAAGAAGAAGTAATATTCCTCCTCCACGGTCCACAAATAGGCCAAAACACAAGTTTGTTGTCATTAAGACAAACGACATGCCGCTTATATTGCAAAGTTTTCTGTCGCTTGATGTTTTGAGCAACATGTCTCTTCTTGCTTAAAATGACATGAAGGTAATGCGTAACTTTTTTTTTCCTGTCGTGTTTCATGATGGAGTAACACATGTCATCCATCTTTTAAAATTGAGGTTTCTGTTTATGTTCATTAATCGTCATACCCATTGCCATCTTAACTTATGCATGTCGATATGGTGGAATGGAAAGTCGAGTCATTTCTCTTCAAAATCAGACATTCTTTCCGTTTAAGACCATGTCAATTATGGTTTAACTAGTTTATGTCGATTATCAAGATTAAATACGACATGCCTGTATTTTGATAGAAAATCTTTTAATTTTTAAGAAACATGTCGTTTAAAATAAGGGTAATAATAATTATAATCAAAACAATGTTACATGGAAAACGACAGTCGTCTAAAAAACGACAGTAACAATGCATAAGAACGACATCACCGGGAAAACAACAATACCGTGAAAACGACATCAAATATGAAGCCATAGTGACCTACAAAATAAAGGGGAAAAGAAAAGACATCACATCAAAAAGACATTAGTAATGAAAAACGACATAAATAAAAAGAAACAAAATAAAAAACAAAAACAAAATCATATGGCAAATGATATTCATGAGAAACGCAATAACTATATAAAAGACTGGCGATGGAAAGGGAAATAACCTTAAAAAAATGATATCATAAGGGGGAAAAAAAAAAGTGCCGATGAATACAAATGACGGGAATTATGAAAACGACATCAAACTGCCAAGCGCAAATAATCAGGAAAACGACCCCAATAGAAAACGATAATAGCCAAGAAAACAATATCGCATTTGACAAACGACAGTGAGCTGGAACATCGATACAAATCTAGTAAAAGAACATCTTTTAAAAGAACAATGAATGAAAACGACATGATTTATGAAAAAAAAATAATGATGATTAAACGACTTAGTGGAAATAACTAAAAAAATCTTGCACGTTTAAAAAGACAATGAAGAAAAAAAGACGACAAAAAACAGAAATTGATAGGTGTCAAATAATAAATAATGATATTGAGCAGAAGATTGACGATTATTTAGACAGAAGAAACGACTATGCGGCGAATGCAATAATGATATTTTTTTTTCCTCGAAAATCGACTGATGTGCTAAGACCCAAGTCTGCTGTCGTTTAGATGACACGCCGAGTAAATAGCAAAGTTTTCAGTCGTTTTATGTTTCAAGCAACATGTCGTTTCTTGTTCAAAGTTTTTTGGGATAAAGGTAATTTGTTTTTAATAAGTGTTTTTAAAAAAATGACCACAACTTTTCTAACTTTTCTAAATTAAATAAATAGCATCGAGTCGTTTATTAGGACATTAACAATTAAACAAAATCTCGTCTCTCTTCAATATTTTCTTTTATTTAAGCTTAAAAGACATGCGGGTTATAGATTAATTTTTTATCCTGTCATTTATCACATGATGGAATACATCACGACATCTTTCTTTTAAATTTCAAGGGTTTTTTTTTTATGTGTTTGATCAATATATCCATTATCGTTTTAATTTTTGTATGTCGTTTTTCATTATGGGACAAGTATAATTTTTCTTCAAAATATGCTATTCGTTAAGCTTAAGACCGTGTCGTTTATATTTTAAGTATTTTTTTTCCTTTATTATTTTGAGTACAAGATGCATTTTTCTTCAAATTTTGTTGTCTTTAAATTTAAAGAACATGTTGTTTAAATGAATCAATAATAGTCAAACAATCATGGATAACGACAATGATGCAACAGACCGCACTAACCGGGAACATTGTCATGACATGAGAAAAACTAAAAACGATGGAAAACAATGTTGAGTATGAAACGACAGTGACCAGTAAGAGGAGAAAGATGAGACCACATAGAAACGACAGGAACCAAAAACGACATCAAGCGTCCAAGAGTAAAAGAAACGTGACATGAAAAAGCGACAGAATAAAGATGACGGGAAAAACAAAAACGACATCAAACTGCCCAATAGAAACGAATACAAGTTAAAACTTAAATACTGTAATATGAGAGCTTTGCACTATATTTATGCTTATCACTTTAGTTTTTCTCTATATTGTGTTAAGTGATTCGTTTCTGGAGAGATAAGTTTTCTTTTTTTACTGTCTAAGGTAATCTTGCCAACAAATTTGACTATATGATACGAGAATACTGACTTCAATTTCACACGAGCTACTGTCAATCCTCAATATAGCAATTCATTAGCTCGATAAGCCTTTTCTGTCGTTTATCATGATGCAACACGACATGTCGTTTTCAAAAATTTGCTGTTATGTCACTTTATAGTTTAACTCTTTTCTTTTGTTTTATGGTGATGGAATAAGATATGTTATTCTCCTTCAATGTTTTCTGTTCAACATCAAAGTGACACTTTGTTTCTTGCTCAACTTTTACCATCGTTTGTGAAAAAAAAAAAAAAAAAACAGCATAACCATTTGTTTGTCCTATATGATGTCCTTTGAGCTAAATGCGTAATGTTGTTTGGGCGATGTCGTTTATAGTTTAAGTTTTCTCTTTCATTTGTGAAGACCAAAAAGATCCAGTAGTACATGTTATTCTCACGAGCAATTATATTTAACATGTTTGGGTTAGAACCACATTGTTAATAAAATAATAAAACCCAGTTTAAAAAATATACTATGCATTAGGTTGTGGTTTATAATTTTATGAGTAGTAATATTTTAACCCATAAAAACAAAAATAATTTTTCTATTTCAAGATTAAAAGATATGTCGTTTTTCGTTCAACATTTTACCGTTGTTTACAGTTTTAAATCTAATATCTTAAATGACCTGCCCTTTGTTATTAATACTATGTTTAAAAAATAAGTTAAACCTTAAAAATTATAATATAAAACAATTTTACATTACAATACATTTTTATAGGGTGTTTGAAAGGTGATAGGAACCAGTGATAAGAACCACTTTTACTATAGCATATGAGAACTTTACACTGTAATAATTTTTTTTTATTGTTATTGTAGCATGTGAGAGTTTTTTACTATTTATAACTGATTTTGTGATGAAAAACGTAATTTCCACCGCTTTATCAAACATCCCTTTAATTTTTATTATAGTATATAAAAATTTTATATTTTAACAAATTAAACTTTATTATTGCAACGTGTTTTACGGACAAAAACTTAGTTTAGCAGTCTCGTCTTGTACGTCAATTCTCAGTGGGAAAAATTAAAAAAAGATAGAAAGAGAGAGAACAATCAATCGACAGTTAACACGTGTCATTTAGATAAACCCAAAGGCAAAACAGTGAACATCCAAACACACAGAGCCAAAAAGTAGCAAATAAATACTCTCTCTAGTTATAATAATAAAATATTTCAGTTTTTTAAGGGAATATTTTTAATTTTTGAAAGACGTATCGTAATCCGGTAATATTGCAAACATCAAAATGGAACAAATAATCTAAACCATTTTTGTTTATATATTTTATCCCAAAATCCTCTACCCGTTCTTTTTTTTTTTTTAATCACACAAAATCTATGTACTAATGATCCATAAATATCAGAGCAAAAAAGAAATCCGTAAATATTAAAAAAGTGGTCGTGACACGTCAGATGGAAAAACTCTGACGTGTCCCTATCAGCAAGCCAGATATAAAATAAAGCTCAGCGTTGCGTGTGTTTCAATAGATTCCTTTTCTAGCAAAACAACGAGGTCATAACAATGGCGGAGCATTATCATCCCATGATTCCTTGTCGTCTTTCTCTCAATCTCTGACTCACTTATCCAGTAACTTATTAAGCGCGCCATTTTTGAATCCGGACTCCCTCTCTCAAATTCTCCAACCAATTGCTGAGCACAGCGCCTGATCATGATAGCTCGGAAGGTCTGGCAAAAGTGCGCCGGCGTCTCCGCCCGCTGCGGCCTGTTTCTTTCTCCTGCCTGCGCCTCTCAAGGTCCGGCGATGTCGCCGGTTACGGAGGTTTTGGAGGAGAACCGCCGTCTGGTTCTACCGTTCTCTTCCGAGCTCCGTTATCATGGCACCGCTTCGGCGTCTTTTCGATTCGCCGATGACCGCGGTGAGGTTAGTCTCTGTCTCCTTTTCCTCTCTAGGCCTTAAATTTTTTTATTTTGATCATTTGATTGATTGATTGTTTGCTTTAATTGTGTTCAGCTTGTTGATGGTTTAAGAGTTCGTCAATAATTTTGTTAACTTTGACTTTGGTCTGAATTTTGTAGTTTGTCATGATTAGATTTGATTATTTGTTTGATTAGCTTTAAGATAGGAAAAAAAAAAAAAAAGCTCCTAAAATTTTAGTTATCTAGTCTTTTGAAAGATTATAATCAAATATTTTGTTTTTATAGTGTGTGTGTTTTATTTTTGGGTTTGGGAAGGTGGAACATTGATATTTGATACCCCAATTGTCCCTCAATCATGATGTGTTTTTATTTTTATTTTTGTTCTTTTGGTTGTTTTTAGAAGTTCTTTGGTATTGTTTTTGCATAATTGGTGAAAGTTATTGACAAGTTATGCTCTTCATTTCATATCTGCTATTCAACTTTTGCAGCTCAGGGTTTTGCATTTTGTGAAGAGATCATGTTGCTTTTCCACTCATGCTGTGGCTGATCTTACAGAAGGTGGTGGGGTGGTTGATGTACCACTGGCACAGACTGGTGAGGGCATTGCTGAGTGTGAGCTCCTCAAATGGTTTGTGCAAGAGGTTAGTGTTCATGGTGCTTTTCCAATTATTATTTTTTGTCAGTTCTTTTGTTTGTTGATCTATGTGTGTCTAGTTTTGGTATGTTGAATTTGTGAATTGGATGTTTTCTCTCTTTTTTGGTTTGCTCTCTTGCCGGACTGTTAATGCACTTTTTTTTTTTCCATATTCAGTCAAATTAAACATTTTGTTTACTATGGTTGTGATGGTATTAGCAAAGATACTCTAGCTAAACAGGCATGACTATTTGACTGTGACGTTAAAATTTTTGCCGACAAAAGATGTAACAAAAAAAATGAAAGATCTAATCAGAAAAGCTGAGATCTCTGCACAAAATTTGTATTTGTTTCAATCTGAGGGATGGACTTTGCAATGGCTGGGAATTACTTTGGCATTGCCTGGTAAGGGAAAGAATGCTTCTCTACTTCATAATATTTCTTATCATTATGCAGTATGAGAGGCCTTTTTTATTAAATGTCCCATCTCAGCCATAGATGAGCATTGTCGATTATGCAAGTCTCTAGTGAAAATTACTTTTGTAATAGGCTAGTGGGTTTTTACGAAATTTGAGAGACACAAAGGGTAGCATATTTGTGTTTGCAGGGGGAACATGTTGAAGAATTTCAGCCACTTTGTGAAGTTCAAAGTGACAAAGCAACCATTGAAATAACAAGTCGTTACAAAGGAAGAGTTGCTCAAGTTTCCTATGTTCCTGGTGACATTGTAAAGGTGAGTGTACAATCGCTTGTATTGGGAGCATGAATACTTACTCCTAAATTTATAGAGGGATTTATGTGCATGATTTGATTTGATGAACCCACTCTATTTTTGTTATTTTTAGCTTCTGTAGACTTACTTTTCCTCTTTAAGCTTTAATGAAACTTTAAAGGAAATTGCAGGTTGGAGAAACGCTTTTAAAAATGGCCGTTGAGGAATTTCAGGTCCAAACACATTCTGGCAAGGATTTTGAGAGTATTAAGGAAATAGATTCTGAGCAGAACGAACATAATGCCAGTGGAGTTTTATCAACACCTGCCGTTAGGGGTCTTGCAAAGCAATATGGCATCAACATAAATGATGTTCTTGGAACTGGAAAAGATGGGAGAGTTCTAAAAGGCGATATCCTCGAGTATGCTGTTGAGAAGGGCATCCTAGAGGATTCGTCTTCCTCCTCATGTGCTGGTTCTGAGAATGTTTTGCATGGACATGAGAGTCATGCACATGCTTCAGCTGGAGTTGGACAGAAGTACGAGGATCAGACAGTGTCTCTGAGGTAATTTTGTACGCAAATATGTTCTTTGAACACTGTTGTATAATGTTTAGAATACAAATGTTATTGGTCTATTTGAGAAGGAATTTAAGCCCTCCTAAGTTACTTATTCTTTTGGTTCTTTCAGGGGATTCCAGCGTAAAATGGTTCAATCTATGAGCATGGCTGCAAAAGTTCCCCATTTTCACTACGTTGAAGATATAAACTGTGATGCACTTGTGGAACTTAAGAAGTCCTTCCAACATAATAATTCTGACCCAAATGTCAAGCACACTTTCCTTCCAGTCTTGATAAAATCGCTTTCAGTGGCCCTAAGTAAATTTCCCTCAATGAATAGTTGCTTTAATGAGGACTCGCTCGAGGTCATTCTTAAGGGTAATTTGATGATGCCCTTAGTGTTAACTACTCAAAATGGGAACTTTTGTTTCCCTGGCTCTCTGACTCAAACCATGTGCAATTTTCCTTGTCATAATACAGGTTCTCATAATATAGGAGTTGCCATGGCTACTCCACACGGTCTAGTTGTACCAAACATTAAGAACGTTCAGATCCTTTCCATTATGGAGGTTATTTTCACTCCTTTTTTTTTTTTTCCTAGATAGATTATGCATTTTTTTAGACAATGCATTTTATGATTATGTCTATTTATTTAAAGATGTATTCTTCTTCTGTGTATTTAGATAACAAAGGAACTTTCAAGGTTGCAACAACTGGCATCAGATAACAAGCTTGATCCTGCGGATATATGCGGTGGAACAATAACTTTAAGCAACATTGGAGCAATTGGTGGAAAGTTTGGTTCCCCTCTTCTCAACTTGCCTGAGGTCTCCATCATTGCCCTTGGGAGAATTCAAAAAATCCCACAATTTGCAGATGATGGAAATGTATACCCAGCGTCAATAATGACGGTAAGATATATTTTCTTTTTGTTTATGGAGGTTTTAATACTTGAAAAAAAAAGTCCAAAATAGTTGACTTGCGTAGAACATCCTCGAGAACCCACATGCATGATATTTGTTTGCTTTTTTTGCTTCCTTTTTTTTTTTTCTTTTCTTTTAACTTTAATTTTTCTTTTATCAGGTTAACGTAGGTGCAGATCATAGAGTACTGGACGGGGCAACGGTTGCAAGATTTTGCGGCGAGTGGAAAAAGCTAATTGAGAATCCGGAACTGCTCATGTTGCACCTAAGATGACTGTCTAAATTGTAAAAAGAACTTGTATGATATCTTTTCTAATGTAAATAAAAATATATAGTTAATTGAAATGAAATAACTGTCATCAAACAATTTACGAGCCAATGAATACTTTAGATAGCAGCTGACATTTTATTTGTAGTATAAGATTTGTTGCCTCTTCAATTTCCAAAACGTTTTGGTTTCATTTCATTTGTTTTTCCCCTAAAAAACGACATACCCTCGTCTAAAATACTGTTTAAGACAAGATAGACAGTCGTTTTCGCCCAAAAAATTTGTAGTTTAAATTCCTTAAATTAAAGCATATTTCTCATAGTTTAGAAGAGTTTTCGTTTAGTCTATAAAACGACATATAGTTTGTTGTTATGAATTTGCCTGTTCTTTTTTTTTTTTTTTTTGAAAATTTGCGTCATTTAAAAAAAGATAAGTCACTCGTCTCTTGGAACTTTTCATCCTTTGACCAGTAAGTTGTGCTAGACTCTGACCCAACCCCAGCCCAGGTTCTAAAACTTGACCCCGACCCCTGTCTCGGTCCCAAAAAACAAAACCTAACCCCAATACACAATAAGTAAAAGATAACTTTATTGATATTTTTTTTTTCTAGCCACCCGAGTTTTTGCTAATTTCCTTTTAAATTAAGAATTTCAATTTGGATTATTTGTATTTGGATTTGAGTTCCGTATAAATTAAATCTAAAATAAAATTGTCCAGTTATTTTTCTTCCAAATCTCAATGCTTCTAAAGAATTATGCAATGGAACACAATTAATTGGTCAACATTTCAACCAAATATTATTGATGTAGAAATTAGCAGTGGTTATTATTATAAAAAGAAAAAGAAAGTATTTTTACATAGAATTCCATTCATTCTTACTAAAAATAACAAATATCCATTTTTATTTAAACGAACTCAATTCCCTATACGTTTTAGTTTGGTAATGATTACAAACAAGGTTAAAATCAAAACATAGACTTTGTATGCTCCAGAACCTGTATCTTTACGTTGCACCGTCAAGAGCTGAAAAATTAATGTGTTAAAACCTGTAATTCCAACAAAAATTATTGATTAATATAAACAATATTGTCATTCCAAAAAAATATTCAAATCAAAATATTGTTTTACTACTCATGAGGTTGATATGACTACATTATAAATCGACTCAAAAGTAAATATTACATAATTGAAAATCTTATTGGGTCAATATCTTGCTTTGCTGAGGTAACTACAATTTTATCTTATTTTTTTCATGTTTTGTTTAGTTGTAAAAATATTTTACTATTTTACTTTAATTGTTGCAACCACACTGTCTTGTCAAACTAGATTACAATTAAATAAGCTGATAGCAACAAGCAAGATGAAATTTAAGTTTAAGGTCTGTGATCAAAGTATAAAAGTATTGAATCTCATCAAGTCAATTGCATCCCGTGTTATCGTTAATTGCAAAGACATTCAGAAAAATGCAATATATAAACTAGCCCTGCAAAGATTTTTTTCATTTTCTTCTCCATAACAATCACTTAAGCGGCATTTTGCAACAACACCAGCAGCAACAATAATAAGCCTCGAATATCTAAACCAAATTAAAAAGGGAAAGTTATTAAGAAATTAAGAGCAACAAAATAGAATAGGAAGGAAAAAAAGGCTAGAAAATCGTATTTCTAATAGAGTTGTATGAGACAATCTAGGCCTTGGTAGCAAAGTGGTCAGTCAAATGTTTCATTCTAAGTGACAGTTTTCATTTTAGAGACAATTCAAAAATTGTTACGAGTGAAATATATAAAGAAACATGTTATAGATTCTAGTATCCTACCATAATAAATCAAGTAATAAATACTGTTGGGGTGTAATTTAGTCGGACCTAAATTGCTGACAAGTCCAGTCGGTCCAATGCTGAAATTAATCGAATAGATTTAATAGAATCAACTGAATAAAGTCCAATCAAGTTGACGGTTCGTTTGGTTTGATTACCTCTATGGTTGGAGGCATTCGGTTCTCGTCCGCTCTGGATAATTCGCAATCATTTCAAAGACGAAGACTTCATTTGACCGGATCGATCGCCTCGAGTTGACGGTTATTAGCACGAATTGGCGGTTGTAACACGTTTAGTCATGGACCGAAACGGGGGGAGGCGTGATTCTAGCAGCCTATCACCAATCAACGCGTGTCCCATTATTACAGTTACTTACAATGTGTTGTCCTACTCCGCCAGACGGTTGGGAGTTACGTTTCTTCCTCACCCTCTATATAAGGGGATGATTGTTTTATTGTATGACAGATAGAAATAGATACTGAAACTCTGCCCACTTCCTTTCTCATCTATTATTGCTCTCTTGTAATCTGTACTCACAATATTATTGTGCATTACAGTAGACGTAGTTCTTCATTAACAGAGTGAACTACTATAAATCTCGTGTGTTATTCTTCTTACAGCCTTTTGTTTATTTCATTCCAATTTTGCACATTAATTCAAGCTAATAGGTCAATTTAATGGTGATTTAAGAGCCCAAGTTTTTTAACTCCTCAATCTAGAAATTTAGCATTTGACGGTAAGTTCATCGTCTACAAACACAAATGTTTGGTTAAGTTATGTTTAATAAGCTAGCGTTTTTTTTTTCCTGCAGTGTGTTGGGTTTGAATAAAACATTCAAACTATAACTCCTCAAGGTGAACAACTGATATCGGATATAGATGAATTGGAATGGATTGAATTCGATACAATATTTAAAAACTGACCATAATTAGGTTGAATTTGATGCACACTAATAATTGCAAATAATTGGGAATTTTCAGGTATTGTATTTTAACCTTGTTGTCGTTTATATTGAAGGGAGAATTTACCCATCTGTCTGTGTTGCATCATGGACGGGTTACATCAATGAGTTTGAAGCAGGGACAGAAGCTAGAGTTGGGATACTTC
>CAMOHE010052620.1:0-16972 GCA_946598075.1 Artocarpus hirsutus | reverse complement strand
TTTTTTTTTTTTCAACTCCATCATTCTATATATATATATTTTTCTTTAATCTCATAGTTATTGATTTCTGTTAGCTCTAGGAGTGACATACTTGGAGATCCGAGAACTAAAAGGAATATAACGTTCTGGGATTTTTCAGCAACTGCAGGAACTACTTTATGTAGAGTATTCTGTACCTGACCCTTTAATTTTCTTAATCGAAAGAACTACAACTAAAAATTGAACAAAACTTTAAAATGAAGATTAATATTTTAAAACATAGTCATCTCATTTCTTGTGTGGTAGGAGAAACATTAAGAATGCAGCAATATATTCCTAAAATTTTTTTACAGAAAAGGATTGTTTTGCTTTGCATTTCAAGCCATCTTCAGGAAAATTAGGGAGAACTAACTGCAATCCTTAAATAAAATCTTAGAACTATAACTTAACATGATAAACGGCACGCCCAAATAGGAATTTTAATATTTTCAAATCTTTGATGAGACTGTAAAATTGTACATCTTATAACGCTAAAATCATTTATGTACACTTTTATTTCTTGTTAAATCATTTAATTAATAGCATTTTTGTGTTAAATAGTATTTTTTTCCTCTTAGTATGAAAATATGTTTAAATATGTGTTTTTAGTGTGTTTTTTTTTTTTTATCTAAGTATGCTTTTAGTAATTTTAAAAGTGTTTTGGTGTGTAGAACATTTGTTTTCTATGAAATAAATTAAAACCATAAAAATAGTGTGTTGTAATTTTATTTTCAATCTTAATATGTTTTAAAGTATGTTTTTGGTGTTCAAATATGTTTAAAAATGTTTATAGTAATTTTTAAAAATGTTTCTGAATCTTAAAATTTATACCATAAAAGCCTAAAATTTCAAAAGTTTATTTTTATTTTAGTGTGTTATGTGTGTTTTTAATTAATTTTTATGTAAAATAAATATTTTTATAATTATTGTAAATATTATGTTTATAAAATAATTAATTTTTTTCAATAATCTATTTGTAGATTTGTAATATGGAGCAAAAACAAAACAAAACGGTATCAAAATAAGCAAAATTGGACAACAAAATAAAAAGAAGGAAAAAAAAATCAGCTTTTATCTCTAAGGAATGCCATGTATCAGAAGCCCATTCGGCCAGCTTAGTCACGTGCATTTCAAGAGCACCTCAAGCAGAGTAACATACAAGCCGCTGACCTTCGGCCAGCACCCAGATCTGTGCCAGCACCCATGAGCTCGTCCTCACGCAAAGCCTAGGCTCTTGCCTATTTAGCCATCCATCTCTAGATCTTACGGTCCAGAAAGAGAATCCAAAGGGCCAGTCAACTCCAACCATTGACTCCAATCCAAGTTGTATTTCTAGTCCTGGTCAGCTTACTTGACAGATCCAATTGCAGTGCACCTGTCCTTTTCAAGTGTACAAAGCAACAGATAACGTCCAATTTCTTGCATTCTCAAGGCAGTTGGAACGGAAAGAAAAGAAAAGAAAAGAAAAGAAATATATGTACATATATATATATAAAATAAAATCTCACCTCCGGTGAAGTTCCGCCTATTTTGTTCCTTTGCTCCTTTTTGCCGCCTATAAAAGGCCACCTCCAACCACGAAGAAACATACCATTCACAGCATAATAAAATTATAAAATTATGTGTATCCACAAAGAGGTAAAATATTATTGCTCTACTGTTCCTTATATATTATGCTTATCTGGTGCGGATTTGTATTCCATAATTCTGTTGTAATGCTTATATTTTAATACAAATAATATTTTCTTATATTTTAATTCGATATTGTTGTGCTATTAATTTTTATATAAATTTAGTCATGTTTTTTTATGTATTGATTGATTTGTACAATAATATTAACATTATTATTTTATGGAATATCTTTTACTACAATCTTATCGGAGGTAGGTATGTTGTCACTCTTAGGTATTTCATAAAATAAAGTTCTCTTGGTTTTAACACAAATATTAATTTTGATTAATTTCATCTTTATCTTATAATAGTGGCAAATATTTCCGTAGTGACATCGGTTTTATTTATCACAGTTAGTGCATTTAATTTAATGTTTTTATAAAATGTCTCTTGTTGCATTATTGCTTGAAATATTATCGATATCAAATATCTTGTAAAAACAATTGTGCTTGTTTTTAACATGAAAAGATTTAATTAATCAAATGCTTTAGAAATTTAAATCAAAATCCATGCCAGTAATATATATATAAAGGATTCTCGACTCCTCATCGTTTTAATGCCTTAAAATTTTAAATGTCAAAAATATTTTCTTGTTTTTAAACGTCATTTTATTAAACTCACTTGCCTTTTACAATGTTAAAAATTGTCAATCTCCCTGCTCGAAAATTTTACCTCTTTGTATATACGACTGTTCTTACTATACTACAAATGACAACGTTTAGAGAAACATTTTAGGCAACACATAATCAATCTTCAATGTATTTTCAGTTGATGGTCGCATTTTCGTTAGGCCAATCTCAAACTCATATTGGAACATATTCTCACATATTCAGATGGAGAAACATTGTTATAATTGAGGGTTTATCGAGTCATGGTTGGATATATTCATATTTACCAAAACATGAGTTAGTAACAAGGTGAATTTAACCCAATACATACGTACACGTACATTTTAGATGGACCATCAGCGGAAGAATTTGTGACCAATCTAAAATGATATTGAAGAGTGCTGCTTAAGAATTAACCGCAAGCAGATAGAAATGGTTGGTTATAATGGTTAGCTATTCGTTACCAAGTATGTTCACTCAAAAGAACTAACAGCATGCAGTAAAAAGCTTGAAAAATCTTGAGTTAGACTTCATTCGAGAGTTTCAGTCTATTTAAAGGTGTAGACAAACATTCAACACAAATTGCTCGTTTAAATTGACTTGACCATACATTGCAAACAGAAGCTCAAGCTTTCCACCTTTAGGGCACGTTTGGCATGTCACGCTAGCACTCCATATTGTATTATTTAAAAATAATAAAATGTTTGGTGACATTCATATATTGTACTATTTATTATGAAATAAAAAATTAATACAATATAAGTCGTGATATCAAATACGACAAAAAATCTCCGTATTAGACTACATTGTATAATTTAAACCAAAAGTGCGTATTAATAAACCAATCAAATATTTAAAATATATTAAAAATTGATATAGAAGTTGATGTTTTAGAATGAGATTCAAGACTGGGGTCTAGGGTCGAGATTCGTAATCGGGGTTGGGGTTGAAGTTAGGATTAAGGGTCGGGGTCGGGATTCAAAATCGGGGTTAGGATTCAAGATCAGGATTCAGGATAGGGGTCGGGGTTGAGATTTAGGACTGGTGTCAAGGTCGGGGGTGGGGTCGAGGACAAAAGTTATGATTCAGGATTGCGGTAGGGGTCAAAATTGAGGACAGGATCGGTGAGATTTAGGACCAATATCACGGTCAGGGTCGAGATTCGAGGCCAGGGTCGGTTTCAGGAAAGAGAATCAGGGTAGACAGGATTCGGGATCAGGATTGGGGTCGGGGTTAGGATTCAAGGTAGGGAGTTAGGACTAGGGTTGGGATTGAGGTCGAAGTCAGAATTTGAGACCGAGGTCGTAGTTAAGATTTGGGATAGGGGTCGAGATTTAGGGTTGAGGTTAGGGTCAGGATTTGAGGTCAGGATTGGAAACTAGGGCTAAGGTTAGGGTTGGGGTTGGGATTTGGGATCGAGGTCAAGATTTGAGGCCAGGATTTGAGACCAAGGTCGGGGTTGAGATTAAAGTCAAAGTTTAAGACCGAGTCACAGTCAGGATTCAAGGTTGGTGTTGGGATTTTGGGTCGAGATTTAGGACGGGGTCAGGATTTGAGACTAAGGTCGAGATTTGGGTAGGGGTTAGATTTCAAGGTCTAGTTTAGGATTTAGAATCAAGGTTGGGGTCAAGATTCGAGACCAAGGTTGAGATTCGAGGCTAGGGTAAGGGTCAAGATTCTGGACCAGGTTTAGGTCAGGGTAAGGATTTGGGGCCAAGGTTGGGGTCGAGGTACGGGTTAGGTTCCTCGAATCCTAACTCCGACCTAGTCTTGAAATCTAACCCAGTCTTGACCCTAACCCTAGTACCGAATTGTGACCTTGAATCCCGATCCTGATGTCAGTCTTGATCTCAATCCTAACTACGACCTTGACACTGATCTTAAGTCTTGTCCCCAAGCTCGGTCCCAAACCCCAACCCCAAGCCTAGGCCCAAAACCCGGCCCTGACCCTAACATCGTCTTGAATCCTAACTTCGAGCCCAACCCCGATCTTAAATCCTGACCCTAATATCGGTCCTAAATCCTAATATCGGTCCTAAATCCTAATCTCGACCTCGGTCCTAAATCCTTTCCTTAACCCTAACTCTGGTCCTGAATCCTAATCCCAACCCCAACCCAAAATCTCGACCCTGACACCAACCCCGACCCTAATCCCGACCCTGACACCGGTCTCGACATTGACACTGGTCTCGAATCTCAACCCTTACCTCTACCCTGAATCCCGACCCCAACCTTGGTCCCGAATCACGAGTCCTAACCACGACACCGTTCTCGAATCCTGGCCCTGAGATTGAATCTTGACCCTGATTCCAAATTCTGTCTTTGAACGTAGATTTGAATTCTGACCCTAACCTCAAACCTTGCCCCAAATCCCAACCCCGACCTTGGTCTCAAATCCTATCCCCGTCTTCGACCTCAATCTCAAATCTCAATTCCAACAATGGTCTCGAATCTCGTCCCTAACCTCAGTCCTAAATCCCGATCTCGACTCCTGTCCCGAATCTCGATCCTGGCTCCAGTCCCGAATCCCGACCTCGATCTTAGTCTTGAATCCCGATCCTGATCTTGGTATCAATTCTAACCCTGAAACCATGATCCAAATTAACTATATTTAAAGTTTAAATACTAACATGTTCATAAAGTGCAAACCAAACAATATATTATATGACACTAATACAATACAATACAATACAATTCAATATACTACAATATAATACAACACGGTGTATCAACACATGGCCTTACAATTGATTGACAAAAGGAAGTCAAAACCTTATATCAAAGATTGTAGAGACAACCTAAGTGGTTTTGATGAGGCAAGAGAGCATGAAAGATTGTTGATTTGAACTACTTGATGTCCATTAGAGAGGAAACACATTTGTTTGTTGTTTTTTTTTTTTTCAACCGATTGGTGGTATATTTCTCACATTACAGCTTCTAACAAAGCTAATAAGATATGGGTTTTAGCTTATTAGTCATGGAAGCTGGGGTTTAATTCAAAACAAACGCTACGTCATTTATTGTCCATCCTTTGTTTTTGATAAAAAAATGACGTCCTTTGAACCTAATTGAAAGCAAATTACGACATGTTTTCATTATTTGGTCACTCAACTCAAGGACGTATAGGATTTATCAAGAGGAAAAATGAAATCACAGGATTATAAACATTAATTCTGCAACTCAATCAAACATAAGAAAATTATTGGCTTCAAAATGTTGCGAGATTTATTGCTGATCGATCAAGATTTGCTAGTTGAGGCCTTCAGAAACCTTTGACAAGAACTGGCTTGTATCACTTGTTTCTCATTGCAAACTGGATTTCATTAAGCAGGAAAAAAGTACCGGGATTTAGTACATCACAAAAAGAGCACATATCATCACTAAGCATAAACACACAGACAAGAAAGTACTAGGATTCAATACAACATAAATTTGACGTATAGTTTAGGAAACGACATATGCAACATTGACTATGTCCTTAAACAGAGTAAATAAGCATTCTTTATATTTTACAATAGGGGAAAATAAATGTTGTGGTACTAGTCTGCGAAATTACTTAAACATCAAAGCCTTTTTTATTCTCAAAAGAGAAAATCTTCATGACCGCTTGATTTCATTCAATATAGTTTCTAGCACCTGCAGTCCAATTACAAGTCACCTTGTGTGTTTATCAATTCGAGGCTAGAAAATTATAAGCAAAATGTCAAAGGACAATTATGTGACAATACCTAATGTATTTTAGTTGGTTCTTTGTCTTTGTCCATTGATCTCAACGCTCATGTAAGCATTTCTAATATGCTGTAGCTCCCTGATGACATCTCCCATGTTCATTCTTTCATTTGGTGATTCTTTTGAGCATGCAACTCCAATCTCCAGCACTGAAACCAAGCATTTCCGCAGATGATTAGAGTTGATATGGTTTTGCAACCCTTCTTCTGTCTCAATCTCAAGGCCTCCAATATTGCTGTTGTAGTTTCTTGCATCTAATGCTCTTATCATCAGTGCATTTTCTTGTGCTTCTCTAGGGAGAACAGCTGAATCCACTATTTCTTCAAGTCTTTCTGGCAAGGCCATCTTGACGAGGTTATGAAGGTTGAAATCGTCTTTGAAAATCTCATCTGTGGGTCTCCTTCTAGTGAACATCTCCAATACAAGGATTCCATAGCTATATACATCACCCTCTCTTGATGGCTCTTCACCCATTGCATACTCTGCAATTCATAATAGCAATATGTGCATGCGGTGTAAAGTACTGATTAAGATGTAAAAGTTCATGTCCAGAGATTCAATTTTCAACAAGGAGAAAAAAAATAAATGTTGCAAATACATGTATATGTTATACATCTAAATGAGATAGTATCTCAACTTCAATCTCTAAGAAATAGTGATGTCATTTGTCTGATTGAGTTTAAGAAATCATTATCCATAAGCTTTAGTTACATAAAAAAAAGGGTTAGTTAATGGTGGCATCTGTCGTTAGGAACAATATGTTTTTGTTAATAGACTAATGCAGATAATACATAAATCTTAGTATAATCCTGAATAAATCAAGTACTAAATATCAAGAGTTGTTACCTGGAGCAACATAGCCAATTGTTCCAGTCATTCTAGTTGTGCTAGTTTGACCATTTGAGAAGTTGGTTGTGTTCGAGACCAACCTTGCTAGTCCAAAATCATTTACATGAGCAACCATTTCATTGTCAAGAAGAACATTGCTAGGCTTCAAGTCACAATGAATGATCAATGGGTCACAATCATCATGAAGGTAGTGTATTGCAGAAGCCACATCGATTGCAATATTTAGTCTTTGAAGTAGGTTCAAATACCTTGAGTGGTTCCTGTCATCATTCACCGGATACAACAACTTCTCTAGGCTTCCATGAGACATATACTCGAAGACTAGAGCCTTAAATTCATTGCCATTGTAATCTATGCTAGAGCAACACGTCAAGATCTTAACAAGATTTCGATGCCTAACATTTCTTAAAGCATTACATTCAATAATGAAACTCTTGTCAGCTCCTTTTTGCTGAAGATTGAAAACCTTTACAGCAATTGGATTCCCTTCTTGGTCAAGAATGCCTTTATATACAGAGCCAAAGCTACCAATTCCAATCAACATACTTGGAGAGAATCCATTGGTAGCTTGAAAAAGTCTCTTGTATGAAATCTTCGAAAAAACGGTTACGTTTGGGGGTGTCATAATTGTTTTCATTTGTGATGATCTCCTCCAATGCAAAATAATGAAACCAATGGACAGAAGGACAAATGCGACCACCGAAACTATTATGAATGTCAGTTTGAGGTTACTGATCCTCCCCTTTTTAGACTTTGTTTTGAGGCATTCTTGAAGATGCAACTTTGATACACCTCCACAAAGCTTAGTATTTCCAACTACTGACACTGCACTTATATTCTGAAATACACCTTCATTTGGTACTTCCCCCTCTAAATTGTTGAAAGAAAGATTCAAATACAACAAGAATCGAAGGTTTTGCAAATCCTTTGGAATTACTCCCGTCAAATTATTACGTGAAAAATCCAAGAACTGAACACCTTTCAAAGAAACCAAAGTAGATGGCAAGGTTCCCTCAAAGAAATTCCCTTGGAGGAGAAGGAACTCAAGACTTTGACAATCACCAATAGTTTCTGGGATTTTACCGGTTATATTATTTTCAGAAAGGTCAAGATAATTGATATTTTTTAGGGTTCCTACTTGTACAGGTAGGTTGCCGGTCAATAAGTTCTGTGATAAGTTAAGAACGATAGATGAGGAAAGAAGAAAAATTTCTTTGGGTATTTCTCCAATCAATCTATTCTTTGAAATGTAAAGGATTTGTAGATTATGACAATCAACAATCTCCGCAGGAATGCTTCCTTCTAGCTTGTTATATGATAGATCAATATAAAACATGTGAGTAAGGTTTCCTATGGATGAGGGAATCTTTCCTGATAGCATGTTCATACCCAAAGCCAAAACTCGCAAATTTTTTAGCCTCCCTAAAGAAGTTGGAATGACACCAGTGAAATGATTACTATCAAGTTCCAAGAGGATTAAGTTGGCCAGATTTTCTAAGGTAGAAGGTATATTACCTGATATTTGATTGCCTCCTAGATTAAGTTTATAGAGTTTGGCTGAGAAATTGGTTAGAGATTTTGGGATAACACCTCGAAACTTGTTTGTACCCAAGCTTAATGTCTCCATATTGCTGCAGTTTGTTAAATATGAAATAAAATCCAAGCTATTTGGTAAATAACTTCCTAGACTATTATTGCCCAAAAGAAGCCACTGGAGTTCTTGAAGACCCCCTAGACTTGCTGGCACCTGGCCGACAAAATTATTGTTACCCATATCAATCTCTTGAAGTCGGGAAGCATTGGGCAATGATTGAGGGATTATTCCAGAGAATTTGTTATTTCCAATATAAAACAGTTTAAGATTAGGGAGCGTACGGCCAATTGTGGGGGGAAGAGTGCCGTTAAATTGGTTAGTCGTAATTGAGAAGCCGACCATGGAGGATATATTGTAAATGGAGGGAGGGATTGTACCTGATAAAGCATTAGGCCCTATTGAAAAAGTAATCAAGTTTTTCAAACTTCCTATTTCATTAGGAACACTTCCAAAGAGATTGTTATCGGCTACAATAAATTGTTCAAGTGAGGAAATGTTTCCCAATGAAGGTGGGATACCTCCTGTGAGATTGTTTGATGCAAGATTTAAATAAGTAAGCTTCACCAAAGAGTCAAACTCCTGAGGAATCAACCCAATAAGTCTATTTCTGCCCATATTTATCACCCTAAGTTTTGAGCAATAGCTTAAGTTGGTTGGGATTTTACCTTCTAATGTGTTTTTAGAAATATTGAGTGATTGAAGGCGGAACAAACGACCAACTTGCTGCGGGATTGTACCGAAGAAGCTGTTATTTCTGAGGTTAAGGAACCTCATGAAGGAGAGGTTGCCAACGTAAGGTGATATGGTTCCTCGCAAGTTACTGCTGCTCAAGTCCAAGGCCGTTGCCCTCTGATGGCGGCGACTGCATGCAATTCCAGTCCAGCTACAGAAGTGAATGGAGCCATTCCACATGCTCAAGATTCCATGTGGATCACTGGAAATCGCTTCTTTGATTTTGAGCAGAGCAAACCTATCAGTGTCATTTCCCAAGGCACGTGCGCTGGCCCTGTAATAAGTTTGCAATAAGCTCCCAGAGTGGATGAGCATGACATGGAGGAAGAACATATTGAACCAAAAAGCAAACGGAATTGTGGGGTTTTGAAGTTTGGTTTTACTGGAAGCCATGAGTTAAAGAGGGGCTAGTTTGTGAAAGGGTATCGAGTTGAAGGTATGGTAATTATCAGATACTATACATCTATATATATGTATATATGAAGAATGGAAATTCTATATGGAATAACTGGCTTAGAAAATTTTGTGCTTTTTTCTATGAAATTAAAGTATTTTTTTTTTGGATTCTCCGCACTGGTTGATGAGTTGGAGAAGAGAGAAAGGAATAGTCAAGTGAATTAAAGAGACAAGTCAATGGCATCAAACTAAAAAAGCAGGGAATGATCCCCTTAATTACATTACCTCTAGCTTGTGCAGCCAGCTAGACTTTCATAATTTTACTATAAAATCTATATTTCAGAAATGTTAACAGTTTATTTAATCCAACGAGAATTGATCTGGACCAAGGGCTTATATATGGATGGGATATTTTTCATTTTACACCTTCTATATTTTAGGTTAATTCAAAAATTATAGTCTTATTCAACATATATTTTTAAATTAAATTTAATACATAAATATATATCTTACCTCAGTTAATAGTTAATTATGACCTTTAAAATGCCAAGTTATCTTAAATAAAAGAAAAAATTGAAACTTTTAAAAAATAAGACAAAAACAAAAACATGCAAAACACTCATTTTGAGGATATTTGATACTTTTTGAGTCAAAAACCTAGTATAAAGGTTTTAAAAGTTTTTTGAAGTTATTTTCTTTTTTAATCTGAGGGTATATTGGCAATTTGTTAGATCAAAAATTAAAGATTGATTGAGAATGTGTATAAATATATATATTAAATTTAATTTAAATATATATATTTAATGAGATCAAAAATTAAAAGTATAATTTTTAATGCAATTGAAGCATAAAGTATCTTGCTCTAAAAGTTTTTTACAATCTTTATCTGTATAAAATATATAATCTATAAGATATTTTGATTGTGGAATATCATATGGAATAACTGGATTGAATGTATTTTCACGATGTCTCGGTGTCGTCCTCCTAAATGAATTGATTTGATTTGATTTTTTTTTGTTTTTTGTGAGTAGTCTTGGCACCGGTTGATACGTTGGAGAAGGGAGAAAAAGAATAGTTAAGCAAATTAAAGGGCCCACCTTGTCTGTCAATGTTGTCAAACTTAAAGACCGGGGAATGATCCCCTTAATTGCGCTGCCTCTAGCTTGTGCAAGCAGTTAGACTTTTATAATTTCACTATAAAATCTATATTTTAGAAATTTTAATAGTTTATTGAATCCAACGAGAATTGATCTGGACCAAGGGCTCATATATAGATGGGATATTTTTCTTTTTATACTTTTTATATTTTAGGTTAACTTAAAAACTATAGTCGCATCAAAAAGTATATCTTTAAATTATATTTAATATACAAATATATAACTTATCTCAGTTAATAGTAGATTATGACATTTAAAATGATTAAATTATTCTTAAAGAAAAGAAAAAAAAACTTTCAAAAAATAAGAAAAAAAAATACGAAAACTCATTTTGAGGGTATTTGATACTTTTTAAGTCAAAAACCCTAATATAAAGTTTTTAAAAGTTTTTCAAGTTCTTTTATTTCTTGATTTGAGGGTATTTTGATCAATTTATTAGATCAAAATTAAAGATTGAATGAAAAAAATATATAAATATGAATATTAAATTAAATATGAAAATATATATTCAATGAAATCAAAAACCAAAAGTGTAATGTTTGAAATCAAACATATATAATATTAATAAAGGTAAATAATCCTATGTCAAATTGAAACACGGAGTATCTTGCTTTCACGGTGTCTTCCTTCTAATGAATTGACTTGATTTTTTTTTTTGTTTGTTTTTTGCGAGTAGTCTTGGCACCGGTTGATACGTTGGAGAAGAGCGAAAAAGAGTAGTCAGGTAAATTGAACATCTAAGGGACGCCATGTCCGTCAATCACGGTAATTGATAAATTTATGAAAATTACATCCTTTCGCCAATAAATCCTTTTTCCATGTTATTTTAGAAGTTCTAATTCCAATCCTTGCCTAACAATACAATCGAGTGGCCAGAACCAGAACCTTCGACTTTTCAAGAGTGCAAGTACGTAAGGCACTAGTAGTACATTTCTACAAATGGGAAGCGAAGCATCTTTTTTTTTTTTTTTCTGAATTTTCTAATTTATACATTCAATGATTTAAACCTTATTTCTTCTTGCCTTAAAATTTATAATATTTTGTCTATGATGCTTGTAACTAATTGCCCTAAAGTTTACATGTGCACTATTGCATATATTGGAAGCAAGATAACAATACAACAGACGACGACATGTGCACGAGATGAAAAAAAAAAAAAAAACCACGACTTGTAACATGTTCAAAGACGAAGTGAACCTTCACAACTTTTTCTAAAAGATGACATAACCTACAAATCCAGATCATATTTTGGAGCCACTGCTTCTCCAAGTTGTAAATTAGAAGCTCATGAAAACGGTAGTAAACAAAAATAGAAGGACCGTGTGCTTGATTTCTATTGCTACAGGAGCTGATTGTCCTTGGAATGAAGATGTAGCCTAGCTAATAGGGCATGTTCCATTTCTTGTCACTTATAAGTGGATGAAAGTTAAACCTTAGTAAAACGAGGTAGTTTATTATATGATAACTTGGCATTAAATTTCCTAAAAAAACCTTGCATATTATGGAAATAAAAGACCAAAAAACAAGGAATCGAACAAAGCGACGACATTTATTAATTTTATAAGTCTGATCACGATGCGGGTGTTAAGACTATAGGTTCAATCCCAACATAGGTCCTAGACCGTTAGTCCAATCCCAACACGGGTCCTAGCCCATCGCTCTGATATAGCACAAGTTTCCAATTTGTTGATATGTTCGTTATGCAGGTCCTAGTCTATCAATCTGATCCTAGTGCGGGTCTTGACCTGTGCTCGTGGGTCCTCGCCCTTCAGTCTTGGAGTGAAATGTTTTTCTATTCTCAAAAAACACTATTATGTCCTTTAGTTTTTTAACTTGAAAATTTTAAGAACTTTTCTCAAAAAACAATTTCCAAACACTACCATTTGTTTTTAAAAGTTGTTCTTTGTGTTTTAAAAATAAAAACTGTTTTTTAGTATCAATGCAAAACAAGATTAAGTTTTCAAAGTTGATTGACACTGACTGTGATGGAAAGGGCAACGATTATCTTTTAAGGAGACTAGTTTCCTCTTCACACTATTAATTATAAACAAGCATGTGTCTTATTCCATCAAGATGACGATTCAAGAAAACCTAAAGGATAGAGTTTAAAGGAGAGAAACACAGTTTCTTCTTTGATTAGTGTTGTAACCTTTAGTTTCTTCAATATTTATCCATGGATCAAGACACGTTTTCTCATAATTATGAAATTATAAAAATCATATTGTTCTAAGATTATGCAAAAGGGAAAATTTGTGGTGGGAAGCGGTAAAATTCTCCACTGGTGGGTCGCGTTATAAAGACCATTGGATATTGATCTAATGGTTTCAAGCAAGTGAGCTCAATAAGAAGGAAATAAGGTTAGACGTTAGCAATTAAACACCACTGTTAACTAGAATATGACAGATTGTAGGGGGAAAGCCAATCTTCCTAGATCTTTCCCAAAACGTTATCGGTTATAGACTTAACAAAAATAAAAATAAACGCATTAAAAGGAATCAGATCCAATTTCTCAAGAAAAGAAATTACTTCATTTCTTTTTTTACAATAAATCAAAAAGATTCAAGCTCATAATCGTCAAGCTAAACAAAAACACAAATATTCACCCTAACTTCTTCCTAGAAAGTTCAGAACCTCTTCCCTAGAGTTTCCCAAAAACTTATTAATCTATTTTTTTTCCTTTTTAAGTTAAACCCATCAAATAGAGATGTAATTTATCTCCAAACACACATAGCTCTCAAACTTAATCACATCAACTCAACTCTTCCTCTTCCTTCTTCCTTTACCGTATGAACAAGCCTCGACCACATATATGTGTAGGCAGCAGGTGTATTGTAACGCCCCTATGTGGGGTTAGCAGTTTTGAATAAATAAAAATAAACTTAGATTCAATATTATTTAAATCCATTAAACAATGCCCATGGGTCTTTAAACAAAAATAAAATTTAAAATACAAACTACAGTTTTTAGTGTAGCACCAAATATTTAAAATACAGTCATCATCAGCATAGTATAATTTTCAAATAACTTAACACAGCCATCACAAAGTAAATACGAATCTTGCATAATCTAAACGAGTTATAGTTTAACAAAGATCTTCCAACACGAAATCAACAGTACTGTTGCTTATTCCTCGTCAGATAAGTTGCACTGAGTTCTACTTGAGAGATGTAAATATGATAGGGATGAGCATCAACATGCCCAGTAGGGAAATTCATTACTCACCTTAAGGTTTATTCATTATCACATTAAAACTACATGGTTAGTTAATTTACATCATATACCAGATTATGAGGTTTATTATGATCATATCTTGTGGATACCATAATTCACCATTACCAAGTTTCACACTTATACATATATACAAATGTTACAATTCATCATTATTCCTAGGTATCCACATTACATAAAGTAACACTCCACTTATCGAAACCCAAATGGGCGTGCTTGGCCACCCACCAAATATTCCGAGGGTATTCCGATGAGGGGACATCAAGCCCCGAGTCCTCACCAAGTCGATTCCTGTACAGTGTGTTCTGGGACTTTCGACCCAAGGAAGCGTCATTACCTTCCTCCTATTTTACCTTTTAGGGTAATCGTGCCCAAGGACGTAACCACCGCCTTCTTCACGTCTCACCATTTCTCAATGTTCCATCATTATTTATAGAATCAATTTTCCTAACCATGCTTTCCAACTTATAACAATATATGTTAATTCATTATGTTCCTCGCTAATCAATACAGGGTGAGTTCATGTTATAGTTTCATATGCAATTCTCATATAATAGCAGTTCAACATAGGTACATATATCTTGTGGTAAAACAATCAATTTAAATTCTATAAAAACCTCACAAAAGATGAGTAATAGAATCCCTACCTTCCAAGCTTCTCAACAATCTTTTAATCTTTGAATTTAATTAACGTAAGCTCCACATACCCTTGATCCTAAGGTGTGCATAAGGATAATTAAAACTAAAGCACAACATGTAACCACATCCATAAATGAATTAAGTGTAAATCTATATATTTCAGTTTCTAATAAGATTTATAAATCACTTAGGATGGTTTACTTAATGTAGACGGGTGGTATACTGCCACTAATAGGTTTACTAGTTTCCAATCCGAGAGTTGAAAAATTCGTAGAAAATAAAATATAGCTCCAATTTAGGCTCATGATAGCTCGTTGGAAAGCTGAAAATGTCTACTTTTAAAATATGTAAACCAATTTACAAAATTCATTTTTATCTAATCCCATAATTTCAAGAAAGAGCTACTGCTCATAAAGATAATACAAGGTTTATGGAGTATTAAGTTTTTCTTTAACTCAAAGCATATTATCCTTGTTCAAAGTCTCAAAATCATTCTAAAATATACAGCATGCATTGTAGAATCATAATAAACATATTCTCATGAGTTTTATACCAAAATCATTATCAAACCATATCTCTAGTATTTCTTGCAAATAATGATGAAAACATGCTAAAATATGCATATTAACATGATTAGAAGTTTGCATGAACTTTGATCACGAAAATTATACATTAAAGATAGAGAAAAACACATACTAAAAACCAAGTTTGAATTAAAGAAAACCTACCTCAAAAGTTTGGGTTAAGAATCAAGCTTAAATTGACTCCAAAACGGCTTTAAACGTGGCTGAAAATTATAGTTGTCGTGGTTGCAAAGAGAGCTTTATGCTTTGTGTCTTTAGTTGAAAATTTGAAGTGAGAAAGGAGAGAATGAAAAACTAGAGAAAAGAGTGATGATGGTTGAATAAATAGGCATCAAGATAATTGAGGAGCGGGAGAGAATTAAATGAGCATTAAAAGAAAATATTATCATGTCTCCTATGGAGACTTTTAGCAAATAATGTCAACATAATTGAGGGGACAAATGGGGCAAGTTGTAGAAGAAGATAAAGGAAGCATTAAAAAGGTGGTTGAGAAAGCATATCAATGTCTCCTGGTAGTTGAGGTGAATTAATTCTATGTCTCTAAGTAGTTGAGGCTACTTAATTAAGCATTAATACAGCGGGACAAGCTTGGTAGAAATAAGTGATAGGTGGATTTTAAATATTTACTACGAAGACTTAGTAAAAATGCTAAAGTGACATTTTATTCATATGATTTTTACAAAATCATACCCGTTAAAATAACGGGTGTTTCAACTCTCCCCTCCTAAAAAAAAATTTCATCCCCGAAATTTCGTATACTAATTACAATGTTAAAACAAATATGGATACTTCTCTCTTATCTTAGATTCAAGTTCCCATGTGGTTTCCTCTACATCATGATGTTGCCACATCACTTTCACCAGAGGAATTTCACGACGACGTAATATGTTTATTTCACGATCCAATATCTGAACTAGAACTTCTTTATAGGTCGTATCTCCCTGAATTGGTATATCTGTCCACATGATCACATGTGAAGGGTCGGATTCATACTTCCTCAACATCGATACATGGAACACATTATGTACATGAGACAATTGCGGTGGTAGGTCTAAACGGTATGCCAGCGTTTCAATGCGTTCTACAATCTCAAACGGTCCTGTATACCTTGGTGCTAACTTTCCTTTAACATCAAATCGAGAGACACCCCATTTTGGTTTCACCTTCAAGAACACAAAGCCTCTAACCAGGAACTCTAAAGGTCGTCTCCTCTTATCTGCATAACTCTTCTGTCGACTTTGAGCTGTTTGAAGACGGTCGCGAATAATCCGAATCTTGTTCATTGTTTCTCTAATAAACTGGGGCCCAAGTTTGAGACGTTCTTCCTTTTCAGCCCAACATAATGGAGATCTACAAGGCCTACCATACAAAGCCTCATATGGAGCCATTCCAATGCTTGCCTGGTAACTGTTGTTATATGCGAATTCAACATATGGTAGTTGTGCAGCCCAATTGATTCCAAAGTCTAGTACACAAGCTCGAAGCATATCTTCGAGAATTTGAATGACACGTTCATATTGTCCATCTGTTTGAGGATGAAAGGCCATACTAAAATTCAGTTGTGTTCCCAAAGCTTTCTGTAATCCTCTCCAGAACTTTGATGTAAAATGTGTATCCCTATCAGAGACTATTGACATGGGTACACCATGCAATGTCACTATCTTCTCCATATACAATTGGCATAATTTTGAGACATTGTAACTAGTGTTGATTGGGATAAAGTGGACTGTCTTAGTTAAACGATCCACAATTACCCAAATAGCATCA
>CAMOHE010052618.1:78087-94142 GCA_946598075.1 Artocarpus hirsutus | reverse complement strand
TGTTAATGATGATTATGTTTACAATGTTTCATAAAGATTTTCATAAAATGTTTATGTTGTGAGATAGGAAAGTGTACTTACTAAGCTTTTGCTTACTTAGTTTATAATCATGTTGCAGATAAAGGAAAAAGGACCATGGAATAGGTGGAAGACGAGGACGGGCGTGTGGGCTATGAACGATGGATCGGAAACGGAAAAACGCCAAGAAAGAATAATTTTTTTGAACTATATTTTTATTTCTTTGAATGCTATAATTTCCACACTATTAAGTAAAAAGACTTGTTTTAGGTTTATTTTGATTTTTCAAAAGTTCAGTTTATCGAACTGTTTAAAACAGATTTTAAAGTTTGTTTTGAAATTTTATTTGAATTATGGTTTTGTTAATTTGACATTGATAAACTATGAAAAAATAAAGATTTGAAATATTTGAAATATTTCAAAAAAAAAAATTTGTATGCATGGATCCTAGGATATGCTTATCAAATTTTGTTTAAATTTAAATAGTTTATCTTATAAATAATGATAACAAGGATGAAAGTAACGATTATTGTGGCATCCATAAGAGGGGAGTTACAGCATGTTTACAGCACGACACGTTTAGCCTAAACACGAACACAACACGATTAATAAACATGCCAGAAATGCAAATACGAACACGATACACCTATGTCATGCATAACACGGCACGATACGATTAACACGATTATTAAATGTGCCGTGACGGGTTGACATGATAACAACATGCATATGATACGTTTATGACCCAATTAACTAAAAATTTTTAAAAAAATAAATAAATAATTTTAAATTTTTTTTAAAAAAAGCCAATAAAGAAAATTAACAAAAACACAATATCTAATTAATACTAACCTACTATAAATATTTCAAATATTTTTATTTTTTAGTTTAAATATGTTATAAATGGACGGGTCGTGTCGTGCCGTGTCAACACATTTACGACCCGTTTAATTAAACGTGTTAAGGCGTTTTTAGCATGTTAGCACGAATCCAGCCCGTTTATTTTTGTGTTATTCATGCCAACCCATTTATGGCACAATTAATAAACGTGCAGTCTAAACCCGTTTATCTCGTGTCATTTTCATATCATTTCATTGTGCGTGTCCAAAACTGTCGGCCCTAATTAAAACAATCACTTTCACTCGTATGACAATTTAATGTGATATTTAACATATAAAAAATGCTTGTAATGCCCTTAGTTGCCTAATACATGTACTCCATGCACTGACAAAGCCACAAAAAAAAGGTGGGGCCAGTATATAAAAAATAATAATAATAATAATAATTGAAGGTGGTCATAACTAATCTTTTCGATTATTGAATGGTGAAAGAATTATAAAGTTTCTTATGAAGTATAGGCACAAATGGAATTTTACCAAAATTCTAAAAGTAAAAGCTAGATTTTTAAAATGTAAGAGCATCTCTAATGCATTACTAAATTATGTGGCAATGTCAAATTTTGACATTTAAGGCTTTGTTTGGCAACCTATTACTTTTAACTGCTACAGAGTAAAGCTCTTATATGTTACAGTGCTTTGGTTATAACTTATAATTTTAACTATGTTTCCAAACATTCTGTAAGAATTTAAAAAAAAAATTCCTTTGCAATCCATATTTATGGCAAATTTGCCACCAAGTGTAGCATATGATGGCTTATTTGATATTTGATTCGTATTGGTTCATTCATTAACATTTTTTGGAATAAATTGCTTGAGAGGGCACTAACCTTTTCAAAATGTTGCGATTTGGTCCACATTTTTTTTATTTAACTAGGTCTAACCTTTCAATGAAGGTGCAAAATGACGAAATTAACTGACATCCTTCAAATTGGAGGTCATGTGAGGCACACACGAGGTCACTTTTTGATGAAAACATAAAATTGTCCTTGCTTGGGAGAATTTTATTTAAAAAACCTTGTGGCGCCCACAACAGCCAATTAGAAGCTGCCACATGGCTCATGGGCCCACAAACAAATCTCTCGTATATTTGCTTCTTCTCCTCCTCTGTTGACCGGTATCCTTCGTTGCCTTCATTATTCTTGAGATCAATTGACTGGAACAAAACCTAGCTAACCATTTTTTACTTTATGGCTTTCCAATTACCAAAACAAAAATAAAGAAAATAGTAAAATAGATATATGTAGGAGGTTGCTGAAGAGAAAGAGAAAGTGTTAGAAAATGAGTACACAAAGGAATTTTAAAAATTTTCAATAAAATCTTTTTCTAAAAGAAGTTAGACATGCTATATACAATTGGTAACCATACTGTTGATAGAAAATTAATCAACAGAACTATTATGTGAGAATTGCTTTAGAAAAAGCCTCAACCAACTGGTCTTCTTTGCTATTCTCTTTTCCATGATTGGGATGCGAGTAGGCATACGTCGTTTGATTCTTCTTTAGGCAATGTCTCCTTCTAACGACAAGAGAAAATAGTTATAATACATGATGTTAAACAATAGCCATATAGGAGTTGTAGTGTTTCTCTCTCTAGAAAGATCTCTCTAAATTTCTCTGGTGATATAAATAACAATAGAAACAAGTATCATATTTTTAGTGGCTGATAGGACTTCAATTCTAAGTAGATAAGGGCTTCAATTCTAAGTAGATAAGGGTTCTAAATTCATAACTGGATCAAATCCCCCATCAAAACACATGAGAAACATGTAACTAGATTATGTCCACTGGCCTGCTAGTTGTACCATTTTGCATAACTAAGTTACGCTCCACTAGCCAGTCGGACCCTATTACCAACTTGCCAGTTTTTCCTGTTCCAAAAATTTCTATATTTTATTCTACACAAGAATCTTAGATAGAGCCTCTTTTTTAATTTAGATAACCCAGTATAGAAGTTATCTGATTAAAATAGTCATCTATAAGAAATAAAATATATTCAAATAATTCAATGTGTTTATTTTTAATTAATTCATAAAATTAATTCAACCAATAAGCTAACATAAATTATTAAATCCAAACAACCGAATTTAAGTTAATATAAGAATTAACATAAGTTGTCAATTTGTGGGAAAAATACGTTGTATCATTACAGGAAAATATGTGAGCTAGCAAAGAGGACTTGATGGATGCATATAAATCATGCTTCTATAATTATAAAATAACATGTCCCCAATACATTCATTTTACAATTATCAACTCTATAACTATTCCACTAAAAGCTTAGAGCTACATTCTCAAATCATATACATCACTACGAAACTCCAATAAATTTAAATATCCATGGCATATCACAATGTAGAACATCGCTATAGGATATCTATGATCAGTTTAAGGATAAATTTTGTTTTACCTTCCCAATTATATTTATCTTATGTGCCATTATTTCGCCATTGGAATACTTATTGTTCATAACCAATACAAATAGTATACCATTCAGTTACATATATATATTCAAATAGTTAAGCGCTCCAGTTTTGAACTAACATAAGAGCTATCAATTCCATATCTATGAATAATGAGTCTACGTCAATCAAGAGTCCTATCCAATTTATCAACCTATGTGACTTCATTTAATTCAGTATGTCATCCTTTGATACATAAAAAGACACAAGTCATGAATACGAACTCGTAATTTATTTTAGAATTAAGATGTAATGCACATGATTGTCTAAATTGAATTGATTTATTCAAAACGAAATTATTAATCAAATCAATTCATCTTTGGTCCCAATCTAATATATCATCATCAGTGACAATGCACTAATGTCTCTACTCATAGAGTCCCACTCTGATGACCAAAACAAGCTATCTTATGTTAGGGATGTAGACAATATAACAATCTTAACATGAATAAAGCACACAACTTTATTCCCTCGATTGCGGATCTTTTATGTTTAGACTATCATCTTAACATTTATGTCTTATGCATAATCTGTCCATCATATGTATGATCTTAAAGGTTTAGATTGATAATCTCATATTTTTGTTTGCTTATCATATATTCAACGTAAATGAACATAAAGAGGATATATTTGATGTAGATGAAAATAATAAACACTTTATTGTTTAAATGTCTTAAAAACTATTATATTATTTAATCCTTAAGGTGCATACTCTAACATAAAGAAAGGGATGTTGGTTCTCATAAGCTCCAAAAGCACACCGCCTAAGTCATGAAACTGTAACGCCTACTGTTTTCTTATACAGATAGTTACATAAATTTAACACTAGAACTTGATATTTTACATACTATTTATGATTTATGCTTAGTGAATTAATGTTTTGTTTAGTAATGTCACAAGTGACAGCCGTGATGGGTCGATGTGCTCGGTTGTTCATGTCAAAAAAATGATGATAAGCATAAAGTATTTATTGTTCTTTTAAGAATTTCAACTTGCTTTATATTTATAATCTTTATAATACTTTGGAGTTATATATGCCCTAGAGTTATATTCTTGACAATGACATAAATTTTATCTTACATTTTCTTATTTTATATTGATGATGTCATGATAATTACATATGTAACATTTTATTATCACGCTAAGAAAATCGATAATATAAAGTGCCCAAAAGAATAATGTATAAATTAATATTTTTCTAGGGTCATGGGAGCAAACATTATTGTTGTATATAAATAATTATGCATTATAATTATATTATGATATATTATATTATATTATATTATATATTAAGATAAAACCATGTATGAAGAAAACAAAAAAAAATTGCCGTGAAGGCAAAAGAAAAGGAAAAAAAAAAAAGAAACCTAATTAAACTAGGACTAAAGTTACTTATATTTATAAATATGTGGCTTCAAGTACACTTATTATTCCTATCTATTTTTCTTGCCTCCATCTTTTCTCATATTGCTCTATGCTTTTATGCTCTATTTTCTTTCCTAAACCTCACATACCATTAGTCTAGAATTTTGTTTTCTCCAAGATTTTCTCTCTCAAAGAATGCAACAACACAAGGTATGAATATAGTTATGTGTATGATGTTTTAGTTTTGTTAATGAATATATTTATAGTTGTAAGTGTTTAGCATGCTTAGAGTTTGAAATTTGGGGTATGTTATTAAATTAGAATATGCGGTTCAAGTTTCAATTATTGAATTTTTGTGCTATGTCATGAACGTAACGATTTTAATTCTTAGGAATGTTTAATTTTATGATGTTCATGTTATATTTTATTTTTAGGGTTGTATGAGTTTGATACAAATTTAACATAATTTTTGTTATTGGAATATGATATGAAAATTTTAGAGTTTTTGGTCATTCAATAAGAATACTGGTAATATTTCAAATTTAAATTATTTTATTTTGCTGTGATTTTTGGATATGAAGTGTGTATATACATGATAGGAATGTTTGGATTTTTTTATAAATTCTCATTCAATATATTTTAAATGTTATGAGCTTTCAATCAAACACTGCTAACGAAATTTTATTTGCTGACAAATTGGTATTTATGTCTTGTAAAGTTTGTTTTATAGGGAAGAAACATCTTTTGATTTTGTAAAAAATTATGAGTCATTGTTGACATGTTAATAAGTGTCTATAAATTTTTAACTTTATATTTTTATTATGTTTTAAGATAAAATTCATTGATCACCAAGTATTCAGTGGTTATGAATGTCTGCTTCATATGCTCTATATATTTGTGAGAATAAATCATACTTTTAAATGTGTTATATGATTTATTATTTTTCTAGCATTTATTTATATGTTAAGCATGTCACCTAAAAATTTTAGAAGCATATCAAATATATTTGATTTTATAAAAAAGCATGTCTGATGTTAATATTAATTCTAAATTTGAACGTGTGTTTTTAATTATTTTGAATTTATTTGGAGCTGAATTTTGGACATGTTATGATTTTATGTGTCTATTATGTACAGTAATATTTAGAAATTATTTTATAACATAATGATTTAATCCATAATTTTTAATTAGGGCTGCTCACTGCCTAGGCCTTGTTGGCGGATTTTGTAGTATTGATTATATGATTAATTTAATTTATCAAATAAAAGTTTTATAGCTAAAGAAAAATCTGAGCATCATATATATGTGTTAACTTTATTCTTGCAAATTTTCATGCGCTAGTTGAATACGAGCTAAAAGTTATAGGGTTATGAATCCTTGAAGGACAGTTGATTTTTGTGACTACCAAATTTACCTGAACATTTTGAAAATTGGAAAAATATATTTTGGATTAATATTTTCTAGAGAAGAAAATTTGAGTGATGTTTTTATATGTTAGCCATGCTATTAAATAAGTTTTAGACTTTATTCATGCTTATAAGTTGAGATTAATTTCTCTAAGTTATCAAAGGTCAAGTTTTTTTTTCTTATGTTTCTTGACTCTAAATGCATGTTTGTGACTCAAAAATGCTTTGTTTCGTTAAGAATAATATATAATGATGTAATATCGTATTAAATGATATTACGAACGTTAATATTAATTTTATGTATTATATGAATGATTGACATAAACACTTCAAAAGACGAGCACACCGAGAACCGCAGCAACGTCACCCGATTTAAGTTTTAATAAGCAAGGAAGTCAAGTAAGTATATTCTCACCTACAATATGATCAAGTTTATGAGATTGTTAAGCAATGTTTTATAAGTAAAGGTTTGTGATTTAATGTTTTTATTTCAAGACTTTTTACGATGAATTTTCCTAAGGATATTTTTATGTTATGTTTTTGTAGTTAATGACAAGTTTTCAAAGAAAACTTATATGTATATATATATATATACATCACTTAATTAAACGTTACATACCCTATGTTTATGTTTATGATATCTAGTAGGGATTGGACTCGTCATGTTTAGCTTAGGACTAGCTACGTCACTCCTCTCATGATGGCACGCCTATGATATTAATGGTGCAACGTTGATTGGAAATGAAATCATGCCATGAAAAGAATTAATTACTTGAGTAATAATTTATTATTAATGTTATTTTCTGCACTGATATTGATAAGACTTGGTTTATTTTTCTATGGACTTTTAAATTTTTTGAGACTATTTAATATATTTCTTAGTTATGGTTTCTTGAGGACTATGGCATGTTTCTTCTATTTTGGTGGGGTTAAACTATCAGTACAATTAAGTATTTTGCACGAGAGTTTTAAATATTGTTTGGAGTCTATAATTTAACAAATGTTTGTATTTGTAAATTAACCGTTTCTGCAGGTTATCAGTTAGCTGAACAATATAGGTGTGCCGTTGGGTTAACCGAGGTGAGGAAAGCAAATCTAGTAAGTAGTTTTAAAATATATATATGTGTGTGTGTGTGTGTGTGTGTGTGTGTGTGTGTGTCTATGTGTCTGTGTGTGTGTGTGTGCATGTGTTCCTGGGATATCTACTTGAGTGTAAGTGATTTATTTAAATTATTTATCTTTAAATAATGATATGAACAAAAAAAAGTAATGATTATTGTAACGTCCATAAGGGAGCATTTTGTAATGCTTCTACCCCCATGGGTTTTATTTGAATTGTTCATTTTTAAATAATGATATGAACAAAAAAAGTAATGATTATTGTGACGTCTATAAGGGAGCATTATGTAACGCCTCAACCCCTCGTGGGCCCAGCTAACGGGACCTTAGCATAGTCGTGTCTTATACTGGTTAATCATACGTACTGTCCCCTCTAGGCACCTAGGGGCCCTCAATAATTTCTTTACATCCCCCAACACTTGAACCCGAGAACTCCTTCCTTATAAGATTTTTAAGTCAAGTGTTGGTATCAATTGATCTTGAAACCCTATTATGTTATAAAAATAAAAATAATCCTATTATGTAATAAAATTACTCATTGAAACTTGTCTTAATATGTGGTCTCGGTTCTAGGTGCTCTAAATTATAACTCTTGACTTGTGTAGAGTAAGCCAAAGACTAGGACCAAACTAGACCAAGGGTTTTTATGTCTAGACTAGACTAGGACCAAACTAGACCAAGGGTTTTTATGCCTAGACCAAACCAGTTGGGAAAAAAAATTTTGATGCGTTTTTTGCACCCACCTTTTTATAGTTTAAAGCAGGGAGGATTCCTCGATGCCCACACACTTGTTGATTTTCCAGAGATAGCATGAAAGATCAGAAAGTTGACGAAGTTGTTAAGGACTGAGATTAATTTAAATTTAACATGAGCCAGTTTCTAGTGTTTTAATGAAAATTTTAGAAGCCAATTCCACTGCATTTATTGTTCTTTAAAACCACAACCATTGGCTAATACATTGCATGATTCAGTAGAATTAAGTGTATAATATTGTCTGTTTGGTTATGGGCTCGAAGGGATCATTTAAATATAAATTCAAGTTCATTTAACTTCCTATAAGAAAGGGTAATTGTAGAAAAACACTTGAACCCAAACTTTTTAACTTAAAATACTTTCGTATATATGATTGAGATGAGACCGGGAAGCTTAGTTCCTTGGATTTTATCAAATATTATCTGCCATCATCGGTTAAAAATTCCAAGAAAAACATTGAGTGTAAGGACAGTAAAGGAGTTTTTCAGGATACTTTCAGAGCTTTACAATTCTCAACTCAGCGAATTTTGAAAGTTTTTTCTTCATTTTTTTTTAAAAAATTTTGAGGACGGGAGATTTGAACTCTAGCTCAAGACGGTGTCCGCTGTGAAATTACAACTCGCCATGCTAACAATCACTTTTCCTTAATTCTTAAGAGAACAAATTGGAAGGTGCTCTTCATACAAGATTCCAGGTGAAGCCATAAACGCATGCTTAGCAAGAGAAAAAACTCTTATAGCTCCTTTCCGCCAAATAGAACGAAGAGACTCATTTTCTATTATTGGCACTTCCTCAAACTAATATTCAAAGAGGAGAAAAATTAGTAACCGCAATTATAAGGGTTTGGAAACACAAGACCAAAAGAAATTTAAACGTTAAACAACGGAATAACCTGAAAAAAATCTGCATTTCACCGAGCTGTTGCGCCAATAAACTACACTAGTTGCTCATGCTAGTTTCCCTAGTTGATCTTCCAATAGTCCACTTTGGCACATATGCAATTTGATTCAGAGCCCCTGTCACGAACAAATTGAGTCCGTGAACTTACTGATCATTGTCAGCATAAATGAATTTGAACACGCACCAACAAAACGGATTTTTCCGAAAGGGAAGCAAAAGTGAGACAGGTTAATTTTGTCCAACATCAGAAAACAATGCCGATAGATCAATCGATTGGTAAGACAAATTATCTTATCATCGGTGTGCAAACCGTTGTTAGGCATTTTAAAATTTACAAATGTGACAAGATTAACAGAAAGCAGTAACTTAGCTACAAGATTATTCGCAAATATGGACTCAACACCTCCTTTTCGTACCCCGAGTCTTTTTCTCCTTACTCCTTTCTCATTTTCCTTTGTGGCAAAGAGACTCTCATTTCACAAGATTTCTTCGTGCTGTAATCTATAATCTATATATGTGGGAGACTTGATTACGTCGTTCAATATTGTCATGCAACAAGATCATGTACCTAAATTCTGGTTGCCTTGACTTGATGAAGCACCATGCCTGCGAAGCCTGCTCAAGATATATGCCATCACAACTTTAGCGCCAAAGCTAGAATGGCCATGAGACACGCAGATTACACCCCCGATAAGCAGCAACCCGTTTGCCACCATTTTCCTTGATGGCCTTCTGGATAATTTCCTCTCCAGGCCAGTAACTGACTTGTGAACGCCATTAGGTGCAGAGGTTGCTTGTGAAGTCGCATCATGAGAAGTATCTAGCTCAGGGGGAACCTAAGTGCAGAAAAGTATCATCAGTCACATAAACAAGGTGCATGGGGACGGCTAAGATAACAAGTTTTAGAAATGTCATTCTCCACAAAATTAACTTTCTACTAAGAATCATAGAATAATAATCCCTAGATTTTGGAGATCCAGTGTTGTGGCAGATGATATGTCAACTTTAGCTGGTCAATAACAAACATTACTAAATTAATTTTGCATATCTTGTCTTTCACCAATTGAAGCAACTACCACATCACTTTGTACATCAGATTACCTGAGGAAAAAGAAGAATAAAAAAAGATGGTAGTAATATTTTATTTAGAGTCTAATAGTTTTCCTAATACTATTTCCGTAAGTTTCCCTTTACTAATAGTCGGGTGGTTTTCATTATTAATTAGTTTGCTTTCTTATTTGTGTTAATTTCCTCTTCTTTGTATTCACTCCTATAAATAGGGTCAAACATTGTCACACTTCATACTACATACTCAATTAATGATGCTGAATATTCTAATTTCCTGCCTATTGTCCACCTCCTTCTCCCGCCAAATTCTAAATTCTACTATCTTTCCTCTAATTTCTCATCTATTTGTCTCTCCTTCCATCCCTATTCCCTTTCCTTTCACAGTCCTACGTCAACACCTTTCTGAATCAAACAGAATATCAAAAACCGATATTTGTCTAAAACAAGAATAACATTAGAGACTGGGCCGTAAATTTTTACTAAATAATGCAACAGATTATTATCTTGCCAAAATGAACTTATTAGATAACATTCAACCTGCACAAAGAAAAATATATGCAGCACAAAAAAAAGAGATAATACGGCTAATCACATTCACTACAGACAAATTGCTGTACGATGTTAACGGCTGCAGACTTCAGAAAACGTCCGCCACAACATAAAACAAAGAGAATCATCTCAGCAAGTAAAAAAACTAAAGTAAACAAGCAACGCAGGCTTTCCAAGATTAATATAATGAGACCAAGATCCAAAGCCATGAAATGCTACGACAAGGCACCGTTACGAAAAAAGGGGGGAAAGCCCTCACCATTTTTATAAATGTGACTGCGTTAACAGAAGAAGATAGAGGCTGTCTGATTGTAGGATACTTTCGGAGAGCATTGTCCATCTTACAGACGTAACTCCATATGCCCTTTGAAAAAATTAACTTTGCCATCTCCACATTTAAACCAGCATCTTCCTGATGGAACATTTTGATCTCACATGCATCTCTACTAGGAACTGTAGTTAGAGGATCAAGAATCACGATTGAAAATCACAAAAACAATCAAGCACAAAACAGTCCCATTTTCGCTAAAGACAAAATTCAAGCTTATGATACGATCAGCAATGTTGTACTTGTAATTGACCCCTCAATATATTTCTAGTACAAATGATGCTATTTAGCACGTGTAAATACCACTCTCAGTATATGACCAGTATGAGAATGTGTCACACAGTATTAAAAAAATAAGAGACTATGTAACATTGCCTTAAGGTAGGGTCTAAATGTTAAAGGATTAAGCACGCTTGAAAGCTGTCAATATTATCTATCTTTTATTTGTTTAGCCTTTTTAAAGAGAATGGAGGACTATGAACAGGGCTTGATTGAGAACTTACCTTTCCTGATTCGCCAACCAGATCTGAAAGTACCAACACGAACATACTTTTTCTGCTTTGGTGCCAAAGGATGTTCACATTCCTATCATTAAAAAAAAAAACAATAAAAAAAAATAACAAACGCACAAACAAAAAAACAATAATCGCTATGTGAAAGCTCCAAATAGACAAGACCATCAAAATCCAAAAAAATAAGTATCAACTAACAAATATCCTATGCTAACCAAACAGTTGTGATGGGTATTCAAAAGCATCCAACACTTAAGGGAAGAGTGGTTCTGGTCTTATCATTTTTCAATTTGACCTCTCTGCTGCAATTCACAAAAGAAGAACCATTCGGCCATCAGACATGCTTTGTCCCTGGCATAAATTCCACATGCTTCTTTGTCTATGCTTAAATTTCATTTTCTTTCCACTTTAATTTACCTTTATGCATGCCTCTAAGAGTGTTTTCAGGAGTGGTATGGAGAAGACTGGGGAAGAACCTGTATGGAAGATTCATGGTGAAAATTTTAAGCCATATCCTTTTCACGTGACAAAATTCTGAAATTCAAGGTGTGCTTCCATGCGGAAAGGTTTTACTATTTCAGCGCTTCTATTTAACACAAAAAGGTAAATTTAGCACAAATCCAATAGCATAGGGCAATATTTTATGCAGATTCCCTTCAAAGTTTGCTTTCTGGTTTCATTTCTCTAAAGGCAAAAAGAAATCCGATTTATAAAACAAAGACTTTGGTCATGGAATTAATCCATCCATATTTTGGTTGAAGAAGCCTGAATCTCAAACTATATAAATAGACATGATAAGCTTCAGCAACATATAACATCACTAACAAATCTAACAAATAGCAAAATAAGTTTTCTAAAATTATGTTTTCAGGAATTTACTTGGTCAAAGATTTTAAGCCCGTAGTATTCTTTATATATTGCTAATGTCACATTATACGGAACAGCAATGGGGTGGTGACAACCGCAAATTTCATGCCATGGGAAGAAGGTGCAAAGAAGTCGCCAGAAGTAAAATCTGCAATGGCTCAGCAATGCCTACTAGTAATTTAAAATGTGAAAGAAAACCTGTGGCAAATATTACCTTAATGAAACAGTAGAATGACTTATCCTTCCCTTCCCACAATCTCCAAGCCAATACATATTCTCTAGGTGTCAATAGTGGGAATTTTTTTATTGTGCGGCCAACTTCAACTCCATGGTTTTCATCCACGTGTAACTGCCAATGCCCTACAATTGTTTTGTCCCACTGCTTTCTGTAATCATTGTCCATATAGAAGTCTCTCAGTATCTCAGGAGAACAATTCTCGAATACTGTCACACTTAAGTATTTCAAGGGACCATCCTGAAACCAAAGAGACTAGCTGATTGGATCAACTTTATTTGTTATCTGAAAAGACATCAGAACCAGAGTCCTCACATGAAAATAAATTTTAAAATTAACAGCAGCAGGCTGCAGCCTGCAAGCCCAGCCATTATTCATGTAATGAACTCCAAAATGACAAGATAAGAAAATCAACTTCAAGCAAAATGGTATAAAAGTCTCGGGAAGTTTTTTAGTCGTAGTTATCTAGAACTTTCAATTATTTAGAAATTAGTTGCCATGTTATTCTGAATTTAATTTTTAAATTCAGGATACATAAGGTTGTTATTTGTTTCTGTTTTGCAGTTCCTACTTTCTAGGAATGGTCGAGATTCTCATACAGAGAACTCCTCCTATTTACTTCGTGTAATCAGATTTTATTTCAATCAATGAAGAGAAAACTTTTCTCCAAAGCTTTCAACAAATAATCACAAGATGACGTCAAGGCATATCTAAAGGTAATGCAATGCAGATGACGTCAAGGCATATCTAAAGGTAATGCAATGCCTTCCTAGGTGCCTCTTCTAAGAATGACAGTAGCACATCTAGTAATTCCTATTGAGAGTGGAATGGGATAATATCTGGTGCATGAATTGGAATATGGCCCCATTACCATAGAAGTATTAAGTGGATATTGAAAGAAATTTCAAATTAAATCATTCTGTAGTTTTATGATAACTGACATTAAACAATAAGTAGGGAATCACCATCAAAAGCACCTAGATTACTGACTCATGGATAATAATACAAAAAACTGTATTGCTTTTTTGGTTTTTGCTCAAGGCATCAACGAACGAAAAAGAGAAATATTCCTAAGGCAAAGAGAAATATTCCTAAGGCTTTCTAAAGAATTGGACTCACCCTTGTTTCGACATCTGGTTCTCAATATTTATAAATTTGTCAGTTTTTTACCAAACACCGCCCCCACCACCACCACCACCAAAAAAAGAAAAAACCAATTTAAGAATGAAAAAAGAGAAGAATAAACGGATAGCCAAGAAAAGAAATGATTCTCATTCTTGCAAACTAAAATACATGAATAATTAGTAACCTTAGTCTTGCAACATTTAGCACTGTATGAGAGAAGGTTGTTTCTTTTGTCTACGACACTCTCCCATTCCTCATCCATACTTGACTTCTCATCCAAATTCTCCATCAAAAACATTAAATCTGCCGGTGAAACAATCTCTGAGGTCCTGCAGCACAATCACATAAAAATAGAAAAAAGTCATAACTCATCACCGGCTAAACCAACCAAGTTGATTAACAACCATGTTCGACATCAAATTATCAAATTAACAAACTGGCAGTCTTATAACTTTCTGCTCAGTGACCAAGACAAAAACAAAGCGTGTTTGGAACACCAATTTGAACCAAAGTTTCCATTCAAACCAACTAACAAAATTTGAATTGCTACAGTATTTTCATTTCAAACTTTTAGTTTGAGCCATGTTTCCAATCGAGACCAACTTCCTTCTCTGGGAGCATCAGATCCATCACAGTTAAACTTGATGAGACCAACTTCCTTCTTTGGGAGCATCAAATCCTAACCTCCATTCGTGGCTTTGGTCCTGAAGGATTTCTCATCGGCTCAAATCTTTGCCCCCCCCATAATTCTTACCATCTAAAAACAGTCGACCTGGCTCAGTTAACCCTGAGCATGTGGCTTGGCATCGCCTGGACCAGCTGCTTGTCTCATGGTTGCTGGCCTCCACGTACCAAACTGTCTTGGCTCAAATGGTAGGTTGTCATACCTCTGCTAATATCTGGAGTGCTTTCGGAAGCTTTTTGGTTCTCACTCTAGAGCAAGAATCATGCAGTTCAAACTTCAAATCCAAAGTCTCAAGAAAGCTGGACTCACAATGAGCCAAGATCTCACTAAGATCAAAACCTTTGCAGATATGCTTGCGTCTATTGGACATAGTCTCACTGATGAAGATAAGATCTTGTACATTTTGATAGGTCTGGGAAGTGAATATGACTCTGTTGTAGTCACAGTCACCTCTAAAATTGACTCTTATGCACTGAATGATGTTAGTACCTTGCTGCTTGCTCATGAGACTCATATGGAGAAAAACACTACTAATATTGATGGTAGCCTACCATCGGTCAACTTGGCCACACAAAGTCAACACAAGAAGCAAACAAATAATAAGTTTTAGTACCCTTAGAACCATAGCAATGCTGCTCAAAACTTAAGCATCAACCGTGGTGGACAAGGTAGAGGCCGCGGCAACAGTGGCAGTCGTTTTTGGAATAGTAGAGGACACCCACATTGCCAACTCTCTGGAAAAATGAGCCACACTGTGCAAAAATGTTATTATCGTTTTGATCCTAACTTCTCTGGTTTCAGCACTTCTTCTTAAAATGGAGGAAACACCACTAGAGGTGGAAACGACATGTCTGCCATGTTGGCAACCTCAGATGCGAGTGCTGATAGCTGTAGGTTTCCTAACAAAGGGGCCACAAACCATGTGACTAGTGATCTTGCCAATCTCAATGTAGCTTATGAATATGGAGGGCCATACACGTTGCACATACACAATGGAGCAGGTATACTCATTAAACATGTTGGAAATACTAGCTTCAAAACATCTTCTAAGGTTTTTCACTTAAAAATCATCTTCTTGCCCCAAAAATTACAAAAAATCTGATTAGTGTCTCTCATTTTGCCTATGATAATAATGTGTTTTTTGAATTTGATCCCTCAATATGTCTTATAAAGGACCTAGCAATGGGTTCAACTCTGCTCAAAGGGAGAGTTAGTGGTGTTCTCTACAAATATGACCTCTCTAAGCTCATGTCATCAGCTTCTCACAGGCCTATTCAATCCACACCTTACACAACGTCTTCCAGTCCTTGTTAAGATGTTTATTCTGCTTGTTTTATTTCCAAGAACCAGCATTTACCTTCAGTTCCTGCTGCAGTAATTGTTCAATCCTCTAGGTCAGGTTCATTTACCTTCCAGGTTCACATGTTTATCTTGAGCTTATTACAATTACCAACCAGAAAGCGATTTTTACGCAAATGCAACATAACCAAATCTTGACAAATCACAAAACCCACAATAGAACCAAAGCAATGGTCCACCCAAATGCCCTAAAGTCCCAAGCGATTCGCCATTGACGCCAACTCGCCCTTTTGGTCTTGAAATCTCCAAGATCAATTGCAAGTATGCCAATAATTTGATCAACAAAAATTAGTGGCTTCACCTTCAAATCTCCAAAAACAATGCACTCAATTTTTAGCTTTTCAAGTTGTGTTCCAATTGATCCAATCTCTTCAACAACCTGACTTGTTGGCTCACTTTGAATTTCATC